>OZ007596.1:213862675-214045224 GCA_963931845.1 Maratus michaelseni | reverse complement strand
AAAAAGTGGTATTAGAACTGAATGTCTATTTACTGAAGGCTCCGTACAGTTTTTCAAAACAGTGTTAAAAGGAGGCAAAATCAAACAAAACATCGACACATTTTTTACAGGTCCATTTGTTAAAAAACTCTGAATTGAGTACAATTGTACTTCTGGTTAAGAATGGTAGTTATAACACATATCCATGCAAAATTAATTTTATTAAAGTTAATTTTTTAGCAACTAATAAAATAAATGAACGACTTATCAAATTCTTAGGACATTTTAAATGAATTTTATCTGGAATTTTAATATGTACTATATGATTGTGGGAAAGAATCGGAGCAAATTAAATAATTAAGGGAAATTGAACCTTGTATAACAAAAGATGTGGGCAACAACGGTAATAATGAAACGAATTATTGTCGTTAAACAAGGTATCACTGTATATCGGCATTAAAGTATCTCATTCAAGAAAGCACGCGTCTTGATAAAATCAAAATCATGATCATTGCACCTCAAAAATGCGAAGACATAGTAGAAGATTAAGTGTTAACAATAAATAAAACAATTAAGAAAAAGAAATATATTTAATTATGAAGAAGACGCATTTGGACAGTACTACCAACAGTGGACTGCGTTTAGAAAAGAATTCTATAGGGAAAATATCCCGATTTTTAGTTAATATGCAAGTACATTCTAAAAACCGTTCACGGTATACCCATAATAAATTAAGATATGTAAAATGAAAATAAAAGTAGTGGTTTGTCATTGATATTTCTGATCAATATAAGACAATTCTTAATTGAGTGTATCATTAGAGACAAAAATTGTGTTCAGATTATGGGATGAGGAGGCAAATTCCCCGCTGTGCCCTCCCCCTCAATGGTACGCTAATATTCACGGAGAAAAAGTACATACTCTTGTTTGTAGTGTGCTCCAAACAAATACTTTGGATTATTATAAATCAGATTTTAAAATATTTCAGTAGCTTTACCAAAACAATAATGCCTGTGGTTTATGCATACGTTGAATAAAATTACAAGCACTTATTGCTGTTTTTGATAAGGAAAGAAATATATTATTGATTTTAAAGTAATCTAAGAGTTCTGATTTACATTCGAGTGCTAACGTGTGTTCCGTCTTTAGAACGTATGTCTATTACAGGTTAAAGGGTGAGATTTTGTCAATATCTTCTTTAGAAGTGCACTAAGAGTCATTTCTGCTTCGAGCATATTTCATTGAGTGATGCGTATAGTTTTCGATATCTTACAATCATACATCAAATACTTCTGCAAGCACGTTATATGTAAACAAATGAAACAACATTAAATTGTACCACATGCAACTAAATTTCAATCCTTATCAATAACTACTATCTATGTTTTGTCAGGAAAGATGTAAAATACATTTTGTAGGCCAAATACTTTATAATATATCCAATAATTAAATAGCTTTAAGCAAAAATGATATTGAACACCTTTAGCATGATGGGGCATCTATTAGCACCCGCTTGTAAATCAGAACTCCTAGATTACTTTAAAATTACAAGTACTTATTGTATTTTTGACAAAAAAATATATATTATTGATTTAAAAGTAATCTAAGAGTTCTGATTTACAAACGGGTGCTAACATGTGTTCCAACTTTAGATTGTATGTCTATTACATGTTAATGACTGAGATATCCCCAGTTTCATCTTTAGAAATTACTAAGGGTCATTTTGTTTAGAGCATATTTCATTTAATTGATGCGTACTGTTTTCGGTACCTCAGAATCACAGATCAAATACTTATGCAAGCGCATCATATGTAAACATATGAATCGACGTTAAACTGTACCACATGCAACTAAATTTCAATCTTTAACAATAACCACTATCTATATTTTGCCATTAAAGTTGTAAAATATATTTTAAAGGACTAATGCTTCATAATATTTCCAATAATGAAATGACTTTAAGCGAAAATTATATTGAACACCTTTTGCAAGATATAAGAATGCTGACAGAAAAAAACCCGCCAAGATTTGATGTGTATCTGGATGAGCAGGGAAAGTACAGTCGATACAAAAACTAGTCGTTGGGGGCCACCGTAATGCTTACCCATCATGGATATGCATAATGTAAAATATTAAAATAAAAATGCGTAAACTACTTATAAAATGCATTGCAATTCAAATAAAATCGTGGATTGATGACGTCATAAACTTTAAAGACTCGATTACTGAATTGCTTGAAAGAAACACCCTTATAACTCCAAAAATAATAATCCTATTAACTAGCGGTTTATTGCATCTGATTAAGCGTCAAATTTCCAATTAAAATATATCTTTGAAGTGAAATCTGGATGAAATACAGGGTCATGAAAAATCGAAGAATGTGGTAAATAGGATTCCAAATATCTCGGCAACTAATTATCCGATCGACTTCATGCTGTATGCAAAATTTATGTTTTTTTTATTGTCTTTTATATTCATTTCTTAAAATAACCAATTTCGAAATTTTTTATATACCTTTTATCAGAACGAATATTTCGAGAGTCCGAAAAAATAGTTCCATTTAATCGAGGTTATTGGCTTTTTCCCATTATGACATACTAAGTACATACCAAATTTCAAGTCTCTATCTCAAATTTTTTTCGGGAGATAGAGCGTTTACAGACACACAGACACACACACAGACGGACGGCGTTTTTTTTTTTTCTAAAAATATGTTTTTCGGAATCTCCAGTGTCTGAAACGTGTAAATCCGTCAAAAAAAATTTTTCGATTTTCAAAACGATTACAAGACTTACCCTATACTACGTATGATGGGTAAGTAAAAAGACCGCTTACCCCATACATTTTAATTACAAAATTGTCCCAGGAAAGAAAAAAGGAAATAGACATTTGACTGGAAATAAAGTCTTCTTTCGATTTATGTTTTTAACAAAGCTTAGAAGTCGTCTTCATATTGAAATTATACCAAATTCACAATAAACAAATTTTCAATACGAACATCTAGTTTTAACATCATATTTGGCTTTTTCGGTAAACTTCTTTATTATACTAAACGGGAAATCATTTGGTCATGTAGTTTAGAAATTATGAAGGTGTAATGTTTGAAACTCTTAATGTTAAATTCATTTGTTACCTTTACCAAAAAGATTGCAATATTGATAATTTTTTAAGCATAAAAAACTGTTTGGCGGAATGATCTGTAATTTTAGATTGGCATGTATGAAGTTTTTAGAAATTTTTTTATGTTAAAAAATGTATAGGATATAATTAATACTTATTTCGAAAATAAATGATATTTTTAAAAATTATTTTTGAAAATTATATGAATTGTAACCTATGCATTTTTTAACAGAAATCGATTTATAAAATCTTCAAATTTTTGAATCTAAAAGTAAGCATATTCCGTCAAATATTTCATCAGTTATGATTACAGAAATACCCGTGTTTTAATCTGCTTTGCAACGATATGAAATGAATTACTTTTAACATAAGATTAAAATAGACATAATTTTCAGTCGAATGGCTATTTTATTTTTCCTCTGTCAGTTTGCAAATTAAAATGTATGTTCTAATGTAATAATTAACTCAAAAAAGAACGAAATCTCATGCGTCAAGCATAGATTACGTAACACATTCCAACACTTCCAAAACACTTTTACAGATTTTTACCGTTTAAAAAGATGAAAGATGATGTCTAAGTAAACAATTTAAAACATATTTTTATCCGATAACACATATAAATACCAATTTCAGTTATTACCAACTATTTTATAAATCGAATATTTAAAAAAATGTCCAAATTATTTTGTTTAGCCCTGTATATGATGTGTGGATTTGCATATATACTACACAGAATACTAAATTTCAGTTCATCTAGGCAGCGCAGAGCACGGTTTAAAATTCCACTTCTGGAATTTCCGTCAATAAACGGAAATGTACTATTTTCTATAGAATTTATATATACCAAGAAATAGGCAAAAAAATTAGTTAAATTGAAAAACGCGCTCCGCAACTAACTGAAAACGCACTTCCAGCAAATATTGTTAATTATTTAACCGAATTCTTTTGTGTGTCCTTTTAAATGAAGGATGAATGCTATACACACAATATTCGATAGTAAGCCTCTTGTCATGCACCTCAGTGATATATATCAATTTCAATATGTTTGAAAGAGTGAAACATTATTAAAATAAACCGCAAACGATTTTTCCCATAGATGATAATGTAACGGAATATTTTAAAGTGACGATCAAACGATTTTAACGATCAAACGATATCGTTCGTTTGATCGATATATATCAATTATTTGATCGATATATATCAATATTTGAACGATATATATCAATTTCAATATAATTTAACATCATTAAAATTAACCTCAAATGCTTTTATCTGTACAGAGTAATGTAACGGAATTCTTTTGAGTTTCCCTGTAAAGGAACTATAATTGCTACAAACTTCATTTTCAATACCGAATATGACATAGTAAACTTCAATAACATACATCGATTACATGGATATCCGAGGCAATTTACGCGAGTTAAAGTACGGACAGACGACTGTGAATATGTGTATTAAATCAGTTTTACATATAAAAGTTTAAACTCTTATCCCAGAAAAATAACTAATGTATTATATTTCAGTTAAAATTTGTTAAATTCTACTTTATGATAATGTTTTCTTACAGATGATTTTTCTAAAGTGAGACATTTTTCAGCATATCCTTTCTTTCTGCACAGCACCTGAAAAAAATTAAATGTCTGTTTATATACTATATAACAGATACATGCACGCACACACACATGTATATATATTAAATCACACACATTTTGTATCCCTATTATCGATATTCGATTCATTTAAATGTTAAAACTTTATTAAATACTATTTGTTGTTTAATCGTTTTAGTAATTTTCTAAATTATATTGTATTTATCATGTAACTTACAATACGCTTTCAGAAGTATCATAAATATGTAAGCCCAAAACTGTTAGGCTGTATTAAAATTATTTTAGTTTTTTTTATGTTTTCATACCAAAGCCTGCAGTTGGCACTTTATAATCCCTATTGCTAAATTTCAAATGTTATTTAAGAGAATACATGTCCCTCTATACTCTATACTTATACAGGCTTCTTTCTTTCAATTTTAGGATAGGTAAAGAGTGATTCAAATGTTCAAATTTTATGCATCTTAAAGCATTATTTCAAACTAGGCCTTAAAATCAATGAAACTGTCCTCAAAACTCGTGCAGTTTTATACCAGAACAAGAGCAGTGTCCAGACAGTTGAAAACAAATCCAAACGTTTTAAGGAAGGGAATCTCACCCTTGAAATCAACCCCAGAAATGACAGGTGAATTTTGACTAGTTTAAGAGAAAAAAAGAGAAGAATCCATTCTTCACACTACATTTTGATGCTACAAATTAACAAACTACACATCAAACATTAATAATTGTTGAATGTGTAGTTTTGTTAATTTTTCATCAAAATTTATTGCGAAGAATGGATTCTCCTCTTTTTTCTTTTAAACTGATCAAAATTCACCTGTCATTTCTGGGTTTGATTTCAAGACTAAGATCCCTTTCCTTAAAACGTTTGGATTTGTTTTGAACTGTCTGGACACTACTCTTGTCCTGGCATCCAACTGCACGAGTTTTGAGGAACGCTTCATACCGTTTAAGGCCTAGTTTAAAATCATGCCTTAAGACGAATAAAATTTAAACATTTGTATCACTCTTTAGGTAACTTAAAAATGAAAGAAAGAAGCCTGAGTGACTATAGAATATGGAGGGACATATATTCTCTTAAATAACATTTTAAGTTCAACAATAGGGGTGGTGATAAAGTGCCATCTACAGGCTATGGCATAAAAACTTTCGAAAAACGAAAATACTTTTGATACAGCGTAATAATAAAAAATACATATTATTACATTTCTTTTTATTCTATTTCTCAGTTATTTATTCGTTCACTATCTTCAATGTGAATTTTCCCCCTAATTTTTTTTAAATAATATTGTTGTCTTTATTTTAATTGAGGGGGTCGGAGCAAGAAAGTGCCAAGCCACATTTTTGGTGAAATAAATCTAACACTGTAATCTGTTGCTTAATATTGTAAATTATAATGTCCAACATATAATTTATTTCTAATGTCACTTGGTGGTAGCCTATGTGACATGTTTCGTGTTTGCCCCAGATGTTTATGCCCCCAATGAAGATAGCTAATTTACAAAACACCTAACAGTAATATCATTAAAGCAATACCATATTGTTACTCAGAATATCTCAAATGTTACTAAGACACTGGCGGAAAAACTTTAGGTTATCAATCTTGATTTGAGTAGTTGATAAAATTTTCAAATTGAAATAACTCATAAGATAAAAAATGTGGCTTGGCGCTCTCTTGCCCCGACCCCTTCAATTGTAAAAATGTATGCATATATATCCATGTTTCAAAATTTTTCATAATTTTGGAATATAGTCCAATGTAACTTTTGTATCGAATTTGTATGTTTTTATTTGATAAACAGTCTAAAAGTCACCATTTACATATCAGAAAATTAAAAATATCTATTCATCGAAATCATTAATATGTATGGCAAATTCATAATATACCAGAATACGAATAAGAAAATACATATCACTGCAATTCTAAATAAACATTATGCTTTCAATTTCTTTCATTAAGTTAAATTTTATTTAATATTATTTATTGTGGATATTAATTTTTCTGACTTTTTCAATCACGAGCAAGTATACATTGATATCCATGTTATAAAAAATGACCCAATATTTTCTATAAATACTTTTGTTATATTTAATGGTTGGAGTATCATAGATGAGATTTATTAAAACAGAGCGAAAAATGGCCATACTTTCGTAATTTTTGCTCTTTGTAAGTTTATATATTTATTTTTACTAATTTTAGTTTTGTAATTCAATTCTATAAAAATTGTAAGTAATTTGTATATCATGTGTTATCACGTAACGTTTTACCATTAATTTATTACAATTCTGCTCTTGTATGAAAAAGAAGTTATGCATCAACAAAGTTTGAATAAAATTGCTGAGTTTTAGATATTTAAATAAATCATTAAATTTGTAAAAAATAAAGTACACAAATGTTGATAGTATGTGAAATTTAACTAAAAATGAATAATTTTAATTACCATATTTAATTCATTACAATCAGTAAAATGTAGAAAGGAACTACTAAAATCTTAAAGGAATTAAATCGATAATATCCCAATATACTGTTAAGCATTGACAAACTGGAGATAAAAAATTTTGTGAAAGATTATCTTCTTTCAATTATGAGACATCAGGAAAATCACATTTTTATTTTCATGAGCAATTAATAAAAGTTTTTCGTTATCAAGTGAAACAAGTGCATACGTATACTAACGGTAATAGATGCGAATTCTGTGAAGAATTTTGCATAGTTTGATATAAGTAGCGTAATTTAAAATAATAATAATAACAACAATCTCCGTTCAACTACGAGAGTATTTCTGGAACATTGACAAACTCATTTTCATTCGCATTTATGCAAAGCGTTTAGGTATAAAAATTCTACATCCAAACGATAGAAAAGCATTTTTCATTTTTCCATGAGTCCTACACAAATTGAGTTATGCGTTATAAGTTTTTGCACTCGATAACCACCAAGTCGTCATTTGTATGTGGCGTTATACGGTTCAAAACATCAAATTTGATGGTATTTTCCAAAAGGGTCTTTTTAGAAAACAGAAAACCAATTTTATTTCTGCTACTTGAATACCGGTTAGTTTTCACAACTTATAAATGAACATGACTTGGTAATTGTGTCAGAAATTACTCTTTTTGGATTTGTGAATACCGTCACTTTGAGCGATGAAAGTTAAGGCTTTCGGGAATTTGTTTTTACGAATGGAAAAGTTTTCATAAAAATCCATTTACAATTAATAACTATATAATTATTAATGTAGATGTAGATAACTGCATATTTTAAATTTGGTATATTAAAAACTGGCAGCTGGTGGGCGGCGTGTTTGAATAAAGAGTGTAAAGCAGTGGTCACGTAAACTTGTGGTAGATTAACCTAAAACACTGAGATAAAAAAAATATATTCTTTAGTCCTAAAGCTAATGAAATACATAGCCGCTTAAAAAAGATTCATTTTTAGTAAAATGGCATCAAACCTAAAGTAAAATGTAACTTTTCAACCAAAAAGTGATAACCTAAATTTATAAAGTTACACAGAAAATCAATATATCGAAAAAAACAAACACGCTACGTATTTCACTTGAAAAATGTAAAAAGATCAAATTGATAGATTGAAATTGTCGGAGCTGAAGTGCTCACCGATTTTAAGATGGCAGTTTTGAAAAAAAAATCGCTTAAAGTTTTCGCTCATGTTTACTCGCTGTGGCGCGCTATAATTCTATAGTTCCAAAATTATCCTTTCATTTTCTATAACGATTTTAAAATAAGAAAGTAGGATTTCCGTGTGTATAAAAAGTTCTTTAAGGTTAAATTTTTTTTTTAAATTTTTGAATCTATCAAAGTGTTTTTACTCCTTAAGGGTCTTGGTCAGCGAGACCTCAAATTTTCTTCGCTAACGTTAAACCTATGGGCTTGTGGAATACATTCGTATTTTTAAAATATCTCTTCGGGTAATTAATATCTTTAACTTTTTGTCTCCGTATATTCTTCTTAAAGGATATCTCTTTTTGTTTTAGTTGTCAAATTATTTTTCAAATCTGTGAGTAATTTAATATTTTATGTGTTTAAATCTTAAGGAAACTGACGAGCTGTGAGTAATATTTTAATTCTACAAATAAAATTAAGTATATACGTTATAAAACTTTAGACAACTAAAAAGAAAGAGACACCCTTTAAAAAGATTACACAGGAAAAAAGTAAAGGAAAAGTTGTTAATAAAAAGGTGAAAAAAAGCCTTCAAATAGTTCCACTTTTGTGAGGTATTAGGAAACTGTGTCCGAATAATTTCATCATTCATCCGTATCATCCATAACTTATAAAATAGTCATTTTAAAAACATTTCAGTATTTTTTAACCTAACAATAAATTTCTATTTCTTTTTTTAAGCTACTTCATCCTTAAAAGTAGGGTTTATACTATCCCAAATGAAGCTTTTAAATAAATTTAATTTAAGCATCCATTATTAAAGTGGACAAATGGACAAATTAAAACAAAAATTAATTATCTTAAGTTGTTTTTCTTATATTTTAGCTTATATTTTTATTCTTTATTACGTATCTCTTTATTATTAAATAATCTCTCCTCAACGTCTAATTAATTCTTTAATCCGTTTTTTATTTCTATCGATTATATTTAACTAGAAGCTATTCAATAAACAGTTATCATTCAAACAACCTTCTTTGTCTATTCCTGGATGACTATCTTCACTCACTGTTTGTGGGAAATTTTCCTGGTTGTTATCTTCGAACTAGAAAATTTATTTCTCTTTAATAATTAGAATATCTCTTATACTATTTAAACCAAAAGTTAAAAAATTCATTCACGGACTTGCTTCTTTTTCCATGTATTATGTTTTAAATTACTTTTTCCTGCCTGAAGGAGAAAGCTACTAAAAGATTGTTCCCGAAGTTAAAGTTATAATTTATTTGATTTACGCGATGAAAAAATGATGTACATATTCCACATGTATATGTATTTTATCCACTGCATAATGATACATATCGTACATAATATACATATTCTATGAATGAGAGAAGAAATATTTTAACCACGAATTATATTTACGCAAAGCGAATTTGCTGTTCATTGCTGCTTTTTAACAATTTAACAGGTAAGAAAATTTAATGAAGAAGTCAGGGAATGCGACCTCCATCAAATGTCAGTATTATAGTACATGGAATAGAAAAAAAAATGAAAGAAAATTATCTGCAATTATAATAGAATTTCGTACGACATTTCTGATGTTTATTAGGAATTATTAAAGCTGCACCATCGATATGGGATGACAAAAGTAGCAGTCACAAATGTAGTAAATGCTATCTAACGGCTAAAAAAATAGGTAAAAACTATTTCTGAAAATATTTGTGTTTTTGTTCTGATAAAAGTCTGTATCTGGGTTTCAATGTAATTTTGAAGCTGCTAAAATTCAACCTCTAAATCTTTCTAATAGAAAACAAAATACAAAGTGTTCCAAAGTAAGCTGAAGTTTCTTAAAATTCCATTAAAAGTAAAAGATGACATCTATTAAAATTATTTTTGCAGGAGAATTATGTGTGAAGTCGAGAATATCGTTAATTTGCTGCCTTTTTTGTTTCAAACATCCCTGTTAGAGAGCGCTGCACTGTTTAAGACTCTTATAACGACCAGACTCGCATATAAAAATGGATAAAAATGTAATAATATTTTAGTTCACTCTGTTGCTAAAACACCGAACAATTAATTGCGTTTTCAAATTGACAGGTTATTTTGAGCATTATTACAACTTGAGACAGTGCAATGTCATCTATCGGGATATTTAGAACTGAAACAAAGAGGCGTAATAAACAAAATTCCTGTTTTCACACATTACTGTCTTGCAAGAATAACTTCAATTGCTGTCATTGTTATTAAATTTCTAAAATCGTCACACTATTTTGGAAAAATTTGTAAACAAAAAGAAATTAATTTAATCTGAAATAGATGATCTGAATATTAGCTAAATATTATTATCAATTGTTTTGCTTTCAATCAAAACCCACAGTTTTGACAATCTTCGTATATGATATGTAAAACATCTAAATAGCGATATAAATTCGTTTAGAGCGCAATTTTTAAAATAACATTAATTCCTTCACAAACTGATAACATAATGTGTTATGGTCATAATGTGTTATGAACAAGCATTATTTCTACTGAAATTCAAAAGCAATAAGTAAAAAAATAGATTTGTGTAATTTATTTTACAGGAATCAAATTTTAATACTTACTTGTAAAAAAACATGAAAATCCGCACACATCTCCTTCGCATATTTTTCCTAAAAAGAAGAAATGGATTAATGTAATATTGAAATTAACAAGATTTATAGGATTCTAAACCACTGAGCTCAATATATAACAGAAGATCTGTCTTCCTATTTTCCAACATGATTTTCAGTGGTCAGTGCGAAAAGATAAAGTGACGATAATTTTAGTTCGCATTCAGGGCAAAACATGTTGCTTATTGCATTCCCTTACATCATTAGAGAATAACATATTAATTAAATAAGCATATCTTAAATAGAGAAGCATAAGTTACAATGATAGTAAATGAGAACACTAATATCTAACATTAAAAACGAGGACTATTTTTTACCTTTGTCTTGAATGCTTCTATTGGCTTGTAAGTTTCTGATAGCCGACTCCGAACTCCTGTTATATATGCAGCTCAGTGTTTAAAAAGGCAAGTGACTTCCTAAGTAAAATACAGACTAATCATTTTGTGGATTAATTCATTTTTCTGGTTTATATTTTAAGTTCTAGCACATTTTCCCATTTTTAAGATATTTTCATTAGTAGCAATAATTTCAGAACAGATAGGAAACTCTACAGAGATTTCACTTGATTTTACACACCAGCACTTCTTCTGTTAATCCAATTAATTACTGCAGGAAGTTGGCTATGGTTCACGGTGTTACATTAATTAAAATTTTGTATCCAATACGATAATACAGGGGAAAAAATCCAGAAAAACTGTTAGGCATGTTTTATGAAAGCTGATACGGTAGAAAAATATCATATACCGGGTGATTATAATTAAAGTTACGATTTCAAAAATCGATAATTTAAAACTACTGGTCAGAATGACTTGATATTTTAGCAGAACAATCGTGAGGCAATGGAATTTTATTTGGCGAAGGAAAAAATAGTTCTAAAATGTGCCGATAGAGGGCGCTGTCAGGGTAATGTCAGGGGAAAGACCAAAAATTTATTCTTTAAACACAGGAATGTTGTTAGTCAAAAGAAAAAAAAAGAGTTCAGGGATTTACTACAAATGTATTAGCGAAAATACAAGAATACGTGTTTATAGCGACAACAGCAATAACGACAAAAAATGAAAAAAGCTTTATGGAACAAACACTGTACTGATGATTAAAGGTTTTCTATATGCCCTCGGCCTTGTTCCGCTACTAATTGGAAGCGCAAAACGGCATTCTCCACAACAAATCGGAAGGTATCAGTACTGATGCAATGGGTGTGGTGTGTGGTTCTTGCCTTCAAGTCGGCTAGATTCTCAATTCGCCCGCTGTAAACAACATTCTTCAGGTACCCATAGTTGCCACGTATTAGTAATTTGCATATCTCCAGACAATCTGAACCATGACAGCGCCATCTATCGGCATATTTTGGAACTTTTTTTTTCCTTCGCCAAACAAAATTTCATTGCCTCACGATTGTTTTGCTAAAATATCAAGTCATTCTGACCAGTAGTTTTAAAATTATCGATTTTTGAAATCGTAACTTTAATTATAATCACCCGGTATATTCAGCAAGCAATTTTGGTACCACTGTAAATATAAAAACATTAAAATATAGACATTGTACTGGCAATCAGGACTTCATAATCATTTTCGTATTTTATCGGATTTTTTCCAGTTATTTCACAAAATGTTTCCTTTTTTTGCATATTTTCGTACATAAAAATTTCCGTTAAAATGACAAAATATATTTTTTAAAGGACAAACTTACATCTCTATGAATTTCAATCATCACTTTCTAAAGACACATTTACATCAAGGACAGAATTGCTCTATCTAAATCAATTTACAGTACAAAAACAGTACTTACACGCCACAGGATATGAACCAAGCAACTGTCCTTTTTCAGAGTATCGCCTAGTTCACTCAGCCACGATTACACAAACTGCGTTTTCAAATATCGCTACTTATTTTAGATGCCTTTTATGAAGCACAGGGAAGGTATGGAAGCACATGGAGAGTATATTCGGTAAAGATAGATTTTTTTTCAATTGAGTAAATTCTGAACGTTTTAGATATGTTCTTTCCATAATTTTCAATATTTGACTTTCTTATTTCATGTTTTATGAAAAGTAAATTTTATCCTTGAAAGTGTTACATGCATAAAATAATTTATGAAGAGTAATCACTGCTTATTTTTGCAAGATTTCATTTTTATTTTATTTTATATATACAGGATGATTATAAAAAAACTATCCCGATATATGATCCCCTAACTATCATACCGTTCACAGAAACTGAATGAAACTTTGGTTTAAAGTATTTGGAGGTATGTGCTCAAGAATCATATGAAAGACAACAGTTAAATTCTAACAGTTATGGTTACAGTGACAAAATTTCTAAAATTTCAAATGGCCTACTTTTTTTATTGGAATGTGATCTTCATAGTGAAAAAGCATAAAAAGCGTTGGAACGGTACCTGTAGCACGAAAATCGCCGGCGCTAGACAGACTAAGAAGAATAATGAAAACAACCAATAAGAACAGAGAAGCAACAAAAATCAAAACATTTTATTGTGTTTCATACATTTTCCATTTTACACACGACGACACTTTACATGCGGCAGATGGTGGATACCACTGAACAATAAAATGTTTTACTTTCTGTTGCTTCTCTGTTCTTTATTGGTTGTTTTCACTTTTCTTCTTAGTCTGTCTAGCGCCGGCGATTTTCGTGCTACAGGTACCGTTCCAACGCTTTTTATGGTTTTTCACTACGAAGATCACATTCCAATAAAAAAAGTAGGTGTTGCCATTTGAAATTTTCGAAGTTTTGTCACTGTAACCGTAATTGTTAGAATTTAACTGTTGTTTTTCACGTGATCTTGAGCGCATACCTCAAAATACTTTAGGCCAGAATTTCATTCAGTTTCTGTGAACGGTATGACAGTTATGGGCTCATATATTGGGATAGTTTTTTTATAATCATCCTGTATATTTTTAATATTTTTTTTATGAAAAAATATCATTTTTTTTAAACAACTACTTTTTCGAAATATTTGTGTGATGATCTACTATAAAATCCAATAAAGATAACTAGAATTCAAACTTTAAATTCGTAAAGTATTGCTCGGAAAAATTTTCGGCTGACGCGAGTATGATCAGAAGAATTTTGGTTTTTTTTCCATGTGTAATAAAAAATATTCCAAGAGTAACCAATAGAGGGCGCTCACACGTCATACTGAGGCGTTTTATGCAAATCAGGCTTGCAATAAAACACCTGGTTGGAAATGGATTCGTCATTCGATCTATCGTTACCAGATCAAGCGATGGTGGTTAAACTTTTCTACAAGAATGGTGAATCCACAACTATTGCATTGCGAAAGATTCGCACGGAGAAAGGACTTAAGGCGCAAAATAGCCCTAATTCATTGAATGGGATACTCAATTTAGTACGACATTTTGAGGAAACGGGGAGTTTGGAGGGTCGTCCACTTAGTGGCAGACCATCATCACGTCCATGTTGTAAAAAGTGTCATGGAAGAATTGGCAACCGAGACATCAACGGGGAGTAGCAGTGCTCTTGAAGCTGGGAGAATAACGTGGATTCCGGAATCGTCGATTCGACGTATTTTGCATGGAATCTTGAATCTGTATCCGTACAAGATACAGGGAATTCACCAGTTATTATCTGCAGATACAGATAAAAGACTAAAGTTTGCTACATGAGTGCTGGCACAAATGGAGCGTGACCCACAATGGTTCTGAACGTCATGTGGACGGAGAAGCACACGTTTCACTGCAGGGTGACGTCAACACGCAAAACAGTCGTATCTGGGCGACGTCAAACTCTCGTGAGTACCCGACCAAGCCACTGCATGCTCCTCATGTGACTGTTTGGTGTGGTTTAACCTCGTCATTCATCCTGGGTCCTTTCTTTTTTTAAGAGCCTTGTCCTGAATCCGGCTGAAATACCTGTACAATCTCTGCAGAACGGTATCTTACGCTTTTGAGTGACAACGTTGTGCCTGTATTGCAGGAAAGACATGCGTTACTTGTCGTCACCTTCATGCAGGATGGTGCTCCGCCCCACTTTGCACGTGAAGTCAAGACATTCCTGTTGGACACTTTCACTGAATACCGAGTGACAAGTCGAGGTTGTAAGTTTGAGTGGCCCGCACGATCTCCAGACTTGACCCCGGCAGATTTTTGGTTGTGGGGATACTTAAAGTCTCGTGTATACCAAGGTTCCCCAGCCACTTTGGTGGAACTGAAAGATGACATTCGACGGACCGTCGGTGGCATCGATGCCAACATGCTACACTCAGCTGTAACAGGCGTATTGACGCGCCTCACTTGCCTAATACCTGGTGGTGGTGGTCATGTTGAGCATCTTTTACCTTAAGATAAATGCACAGTGTCATGTTATTGTGATTTGTTTCATTTTCTGTTTGTGTTTTCCTAATTTTCATAAAACGCCTTAGTATGACGTGTGAGCGCCCTCTATCGGTTACTTTTGGAATCATTTTTATTATACATGGAAAAAAAATCTAAAATCTTTCTGATCATACTCGCGCAAACTGAAAATTTTTCCGAGCATTACTTCTTTTATTATGAATTTTTAAAGTTTGTACGAATTTATGACGCACCCGGTATATATTTTTACACACATATATATACAGGGTGCAAAATGTTATCTATCGCCGACCTTTAATTTCTCAACCGCTGGTTGTAGATATATAGTTCCAATTACAAAAGCGTTCAAAATGAGGTAAATCTTCATGTTGTGGCGTTAATTAAAGTAAAAAATCAATTTTATAAAAATTACGAAATCTAACTTTTTATACGGTCCCCTGGTCCCTATAGTTATATTTAGTAAATGTTTGCACATATCATAACAAATACAACACAAAAAGTTTGACTTCTGTACGACAAAAATTGACACAGTTATTAAATTTCAAAGTTTGACATTTTTTCACATGATTTTGTCTTTCATTCAGGGATCAGTTAAAATATGAATTAGAGTGATTCGAGATCGAAATCAGGGTGCAATGTTTTTTTTACGGCAAAACTACCTTTAGCTGGTATAACTATTTCGGTGTATCACCAAAAAGGGTTATTTCATCTAAAAATTTGTGCTGACTTTGAGAGGCGTATACAAAGCGAAAAATGAAATATTGAAATTAAACAGAAAAATAAATATCAATTTATTATCATATTAGAAAACGGTCTACTATAAAAAATGAATACATCAAGTACCGGAATCTACTAGAGATACTGCTCAAAGTGTTCTCCATTGGTGTCAATGCACAATTGAATGCGTGACAGTACTGAGTACTGGACATACGTTGCAGCATAGCAGGCGAAACCGGGTATCACCAAAGAGGTTTTTTCATCTAAAAATTTAACAACATTCAAAACATGTCAAACAACATTCAACAGTCAAATTAGGCAGTGTTGAATTCCGGGGATGGCCCGGGAGGGACATTCCCCCCCCCATCCCCCCGGAGCAATGAAATGTCCCTCCTGGAAAATGTGAGATTTTGTGTTTTCAATGGTCAAAAAGTGCAATTTCTCCCCGGAACTCTATAATGTCCCCCCGCCGTAGAAAAGTGTCTGAATTCAACACTGAAAGTAGGTATTGTTTTTGTTATCGGAAAATAAAACCTTCCGCTTTTTTCCGAATGCGTCCAGTCTGTTTTGATTTTATCAAAATAGTGTTAAGTCGAGTTTGTTTAGCTGCGTTTGGCTGAGTGCCAATCTTAGTGACCACCTACAAGAGAACGCAAACTAGAACTTCGGAAAATACTCATATCAGCGTAACACCCTTTCGATTGTAGAATCATCCCAGAGTGCTAGGCGCGGTTTTCAAAAACGAACAATAGAATCGACATGAGTAAAATAAAATATACTCACTAAAAACTTTATAAAAGTCAGCGGAATGCAAACGACCAACCGAAATATAACGAGCATGAAAATCAAGATTATGCAAATTACAATAGTACCGCAGCAAAGCGCGTTCGGGATAAAACATGAGCCACTAGCAGTGGACATGCTAGATAGCGCAGAAATTGTGATGGCAGGCTATACGTACACGCAATATACCGAACTGATACTTATTTATGGTGAATGTCAAAGGAATGCCAGAGCGGCTGCGAGGGTTTATTCAGAGCGTTTTCCTAGAGATCGACATCCAACGCATGAAACAATAACTGATGCATTGCACCGTCTTAGAGAGACCGGCTCTACCACGACTGTTGCACCACGACCGAGAACAAGTAGACGCGCAAGGTGTAATGTTCGAGTGACACCAGAGGAAGTGCTGGCATTCACTCTTTTAAATCCACAAATGAGCACGGCGGAAATAAGCGAGGCATGTGGATACACGCGTCAGCGTGTCTGGCAGTTATTGCATGCACATGGTGCGCATCCATACCATCCAACACTGGTGCAAGCATTGATGTTGGGTGACCACGAAAGACGGTTTGATTACTGTAATTTCATGCTCAACACTATAGAGAAAATTCCATCGTTCCTTTGTGACATTCTGCGGACAGATGAGGCAACGTTTACACTGAGTGGCATTGTGAACGTTCAAAATGTGCATTACTGGTCTCTGGAAAATCCTCACATCGCCCGCACAGTACGACACCAGGTACGCTTGGGAAAGAACATGTGGTGCGGTATATGAGGAACTCAGATTGTTGGACCCATCTTCTACGATGGAGCCCTAACGGGCGAACTTTACATGCTCCTACTACAAAACACGGTACGTGACTGGTATGAAGAGCTGCCTCTCTGAAATGCATGCCGAGTGTGGTTTCAACATGATGGGGCCCTTCCGCATAAAGCATCAAACGTCCGTACATATACATATTTTTATTAGGTTTGCATATGGACCGGAAGGATCTAGAACGTTCTGGAATGTTCGAGGCCCATTCTGTGGGGGTGTGGGAGATATGGTTGTTAAAATGGCCGACCTAGAGCATTTTCATATTTACAAAAAATAAAAGTGTTCTAAAAAATAAAAGAACAATAATAAAAAAAAAAGAAATGTCTTTTAATGCGCGCCATCAATTTAAATATAGAAAAAAAACAGCATAGATGTACAAAAAAAAACAGCTAGTCCCCCAGATAGTATATAGTAAAAGTTCAAATTAAAATATCTATATATTTTTTAAGTTATCAGCGTATTTTAGTGGTTATATCTGCAATATATTTACATTAATACGTTATTCGACAGTTTAGTGAGTGATTGGGAAAAAAATAACAAACTTTTTAAAATAGAAAAGCAACACTGGTTTTTTTTTTTCAGATATTTTTTGTATAACTTACTTTGGTAAAATTAATTGATTTGGTGAATTTAAATATTTTCAGAAACTTTTTGTAAGTATACTAGCCTTTATTGATAGATAACTGCTCTCATACATTTGCTATGTTTAAATCACTATCATATACTCTTGACAACCTCGCAAATCAGAAGTTCTTTAAAGGAAACAATCCTATTTTTAAACCTATTTGTTACTTTGAAGGCTGCTCTTTAATAATCGACGTCCTTGAAAAGTAGCGTTCAAAATTAGCAGCAGTTTTAAAAACAAGAGAAATTTTCTGCAAGACATACCACATTGTTGCCGAAATTGACGTGTTTGCCAACTACTGATTTAAGCAAAAACTGTGGAATAATAATCATTTTCAGTTTTATAAAACGTAGCAAATAGCACCCAGAATATTTCTGACATAATCGAATTCATATAAAAAACGTTTTTATATTTATAAATGAGGAGCCGAATTTCGTGCTATATACTAAGTTTTATTCATTTAATTATTTATTTGTTTATTTTCTTTTTTGTAGAAAGAAGTATAGAATTCTTCAACAAATAACCAACGTATAGTACACAAAGACTGCAGAAATATGTGACAAAATCCATAACTGCTTCCTGGACAACACTGATAAAATGGTATAGAATAATACATAAAAAAAGTCTTAAAAAACGAAATTTATTCAGTTTTTAAACACTTTCCAACATATTTTTAAAGAGTTTATGATTTCGGTTTGTCAGTCCGTCTGTCTGCCCATGCTCCAATTGGCATAAATATAGTGGGATTGCGATATAATTCGTATATGTTATTGAGGTTTACCATGGCCTTTTAGGAATTGAAAATCAAGTGAGTAGCATTTATAGTTCGTTAACAGGGGCACTCAATAAAATGTCGCTACATTATGGTTTAAGGCACAAATCGTTTGCATTCTGTTTAAATGATGTTGTACTATTTCAAAAATGATGAAATTGATATACATCACTGAAGTTCACTAAAAGATGATTACTATAAAATATGCATTACTATAAAATATGCATTAAAACATGCATAAAATATGCATAACATTTATCGTTTATTTACAGGGACGCACAAATGAATTCGGTTACAATACTGTCTATGAGAAATAATACTTGGAAGCGCGTTTTTTATTGTCGTATGCTTTCTTAAATTAAACTAAAGTTTTCATATTACTTGATATGCATAAAGTTTAAAGATCATATACAGGGCTGCACAGAAAGATTCGAGTACATTTCGGATTATTGACAAAAATTGTAGAAGATGTAATTTTTAAACGTGTTATGCGTTTCCTATCTAAACTAAATTATTTCATGCTATGTAATATAAATGAAAATCTATAGATCATATACAGAGTGTCACAAAAAAAGTCTGATATTTTCCCGATTAAAAATGGTAATTGCTGAATTTGGGTTTTTAAATGTCTCATGCTTTTTTCCGAATCGTTTACGTAGACAACATCTTTTACTTCATTAAACAGTGAAGTTTTATTAAAGTATATATTAAAGCATAAACACTATATCTAATGACTTTATTTTACAATATAAGAAAACTCATTTTATCAGACAATTAAATACACTAAACCAAAATGGAGCGAAAACTTGACCTGGGCCAGGACTCGAACCTGGGACCTTCAGTGTACCGTGCTGATGCTCTGCCCCTATGCCACCCAGATCGACATCCTAGCCCGGCAATTTCTTACATTTATCCATCTCATCGTATTATGCCATCTGAAGCTGCAAAACTGCTGGCTAATGACTGTTTCCAATATGGATAATTGTGGGAAATTGCCGGACTGGGATATCGATCTGGGTGGCTTACCGGCAGAGCATCAGAAAGGTACGCTGAAGGTCCCAAGTTCGAGTCCCGACCCAGGTTCATTTTTCACTCCATGTTGGTTTGGTGTATTTAATTGTCTGATATAATGTGGGTTCTTATAAAGTATATTTTATTAGGGTATTCAATTTTATCATTAGTGCATTAGTTTTTTGATTACTTGTCTTAGAAATTAAATAATGATATAGTACATGTAAAATAAACATAAAAATTGAGTAATAGAGTACAACTGACGGGCATTCACGAAAATTTGGGTAAAAATTCGTTTTGGCACTAGAAATGAAAATCCGAAATAAAAAGTCCAAAATTGTACTTTATGAGAGAGAACAATTTTATTACAATTTTATTATTTTACGTCCATAATTTCGATGACCTTGAAAAAGAATCAGATGACCCTGATTTTGATTATTGCTATTTTGAAGACATTTGATAAGGTTGAAATTAGTCAATATGATATAAAAACATGTTTTAAGCGTAAGTTGTCCCGTCTCATAAAGTATAATTTTGGACCTTTTATTTATAAAACCTTTCGTAACATTTTAACAAAGGGTTGTATCGACTTGCGAATAGTGTCATTCGATTCAGAATTTAAAACTACATAGTAAACAATATTCCACGAGACCTGTTTTAAAAAAGTTGAGTTCCTCACAGACCTGAGTTAAAATGAACCCTTTCCCTCCCAAATTATAGTAAAACAACTTTATTTTTGGGGACTTATCGGAACTTTCTTTCTAAGAGCAAAACAAAGCACTTGTCAAATTTTGGTGAATGACCATCATTTGTTTTTGAAAAATCCTATTTTACCTGTACTAATATGAATATTTGAAATATTTGAAATACTTGAACTTTTCTTTATGTACAAACCTTTAAATCTTCAGGATATATGCACGCCAGTGGCTGAAGAGTCTTAACCCAATAGTCATCTGATTGAATGTTTTCTAAAGTTGCCATTTCGTAAACTTCTTCGGGAACTTTTGGACCAAATTCCTTTTTAATATCGTATAAAATCTGCAAATTCATACAGAAAATAAAGTGATTAAAAAAATCCTTTTGTTCCCCCAATTTTGACATTTTTACATGTAAGCCAAAGTGTGGTACCAAAGCAACACATTTCTTTTAAATGCTAAAATGTGTAAACTAACAACACAATATACCAGTTAAATAACTTTCATTAGATTGTTGACTTGTTTCGGCTCACTTCGAGCTATTTTCAAAAACAAATGAGAATATTCTATAGTTGCATGGTCTTTGAAGTAATTATTTAAAATGCTATCATTTAATTTTTGTGTATTTTTTAAAAAATAAGGCACTTTATCATTTATTTTTACTTGGGTGTTTATTGAATTTCATTTAAAGTTCATCTTTGTAGGATTCGTAAGTAACGATTCTTTTTTCGGAAATTTTTATGTCGCACAGTCTGCTGAAACGACGGTATTTTGGCGACATAGGTGAAAATTGTATGTATTTTCTCAAGATTTCTCAACTATGTAGAGATGTTTCATAAGTCCCACAGCATGATAAACCATATATGTTTTTTTCTCTTTTTTACCGTCTAATCTAGTTTTTGGAAGAAAATGTATCAGAAAAATAGTAAAAATAGGTAAGAACAAAAAATAATTTACTGATAAAATTTTTTTTTTATGTATATTCAATTTTTTATATTGTTGTAAATATTTTTTTTTTCGTTTTGTCAGCAATATTCTGAATCTAATGTGTTTTTTAATGAATTGTGTTCTCCTTCAAATTTATGTTTTCTGAAATATTTATAATTTTCTATATTTTTGTCGTGTGAAGTGCAGATTCTGTTATATCCCGCGAAATGTTTGGATGCCGCGAAATGTTGACTTCTTCTTTTGTAGGCATTTGAAGAATGATAAATTTTGTGATTTCCAGCGCCCAGGTGCCATATTTGCAGCTAGCTGTGTTTACGTGAATGAAAGTCCATGAAAAAAAAAAACATGTTTCTGCGCCAACTTCATTAAAAAATATACGATACTTTTTGGAATTAAAATAACTAACATTTGAAATTTTTGATTTAAAAAAATATAAAATTAACACTTTGTATAAAATTAACGAATATTGCTGTGATTGGAAATTGTGAACCAACCCGATAATTACTTATAACGGCTTTTTCAATGTCTGTAAATTAGTCACTTCGTCACACTGTGCGTCGGAATAAAAACGTCAATGTTTATTTTTTGATAATGCATTCGTCAAAACCGGTCTCGCTAGTTGTGTTCTCGACGGGAATAGCTATAGACCAATGAACATTGATACGAAAATCAAATTATCCTTCTACTGGCACAAACATATTGTAGTATATATGTGTTTAGTCTTCAACTGTATTTGGCCATATCTCAAGAGCCAGGAACACTTCAGTCCCGCAGTGGCGCAGACGATTAAGCTCCGTTCCCGTCAAGATCACCTAAAATGAAGCAGCACCATTCATGGTCAGTGCTTGGGAGGATGACAACCTCTCTAGACTGCGGCTGCTGTGGGACCGTGTACGTTAATGGCAGCTGGTGCACGTAAAATCTGTTCGTGTCTCCTATGTCCTCCAAGTTTGCAAACGATACCGCTGGAGGTGCCAATCCAGGTGCAGGTCTCTCACTGGGATTGGTTCAAAATTAGGTGACCAGCTCCAGAATTCCAACCTCTCTTGAGGCTCTGACACCCCTTCTGTCAGAGAAGTGCCATGGCACTTTCGCTGACACGACAACAACAACAACAACAGAAACACTTCATACAGGATTTTTGACGAAACAGCCAGCAAATGTTATATTGTGGACATCATAGGATTAAACTTCCCAAATTAGACTAATATTTGGAAAATATCTTTCAGTGTTTTATAAATTTTCTTCAAATTTCACATCTTAAATACGGAATAACAATAGAAAGGTCAGGAAGGGGGAAGGGTAACACATAAGAGTAACACATTGATAAATAATAGGTATTTAATTTTTTTTTCTTTTAAAATCGTTGTCTTTCATCGTTATTACCCTTTTTGCTAATATTTTTTAAACGATTACATTAATTTTTGCCTCCATATAAGAGTGTCAAAAGTTAATATGCATGCCTCTATAGCAAACAGATGGCTCTGTCATTTCAACGATCTCACAATGTTTACTATCAGAGTTTTTCCCATTAACCCTTTAATTTTTCTCCACGAATACATTTTGTATTTTTTGAGAAAGAGGTTAGTCGTTCTGATTCCCCCTCTTTAAAAAAGCTTAGTCTAAAATTTAAATATAAGACTCAAATATCAGTGATATTCCATCACGTACAGAATATTAGCACGAAATCGTGAAGCTTGTTGATTTTACTCAAAACGCTTTGATAATTTTAAACATCAATAAAAAAAATTAAATCACAAATATTTTTATCTACATTACTTGAGTTCATGTAAAAACATTTCTTTTGAGTTATAGAGAACTAACGCGATCGAAGTGTTTTTAGATTTTTTTGCACTTATATTTATGATACATTATTTTTTTCATAAAGTATATATTTTGTCTTATGTCATAAAACGTCACCTTAGTATACTTCAAAAATGTTATACGTACATGGCGAAATGATATATGATGCTTACCATAGTTTATGGAAATGAAAAAATATATAAATTT
The DNA here is from genome assembly GCA_963931845.1 of Maratus michaelseni. NCBI lineage: Eukaryota > Metazoa > Arthropoda > Arachnida > Araneae > Salticidae > Maratus > Maratus michaelseni. The sequence continues at coordinate 214,021,537 of OZ007596.1, read as the reverse complement.
GAATTTAAGTATCCTCTAACCTTTGTCCTACTAATTTCTTTTAAACTTTTCTTCTGAAAAGTAATGGTGTAGTGAAAAAAGAAAAATAATATACACAAATTATTTATAAAAATATACAGAAAAAATTAGTTTATGTATATGCAATTAATTAAAAATCCTTTATTCTGAAGTCTAAATTACCATAGCAACCTTACAAATTTAAAACAAGTGGGTAAGTGTGATCGAAGATCGCACAAAGGGTTTCGTTTAATATTCCTTTCAAACCACTTTATCCTTTCTTCAATAAATCGAAATAAATCCCGCTATTATACTCTGTCATAATAATATCTGTCATGGGGACTAAATGCGATATTAAATAAAAACCAATTTCAATATTAAACATGTTGTATAGAGACCTTCAAAATGATAAAATATGCCAATCATTCCATAATCGGGTTTTTATCCTGATTCAATACGTTCTTGAAACTGATATGACGTTATAATCCGTTTCTGACGGCATATCTACTTACTTTCTCTATTAGTCATATTGATACTCTCTTTGTATTATTCTCAAACATTTGAAAAAGTCCGTTAACATACAATATGACGTCAGAGTAATTTTCTTTGTAATTCTCTAATGACGTCATACTAACATTCTTTTTGTACTTACACATACTCATACTCCTTGTATTAATGAGCAATATTTGAAAATTTCCGTTTTATTACCAATATGACGTCATATTAATCTTTTTTCAATTGGTGAAATTTTTATATTTTATTTTATTTTTTCACGTGGAAATCTTTCAATAGAAAATTAATTATTGTAGAAAGAATTTTATTGTGGATTTTTCATTGTTGGCAACTGCTATAACGAAAAATGTTTAAATTTAATAGGAAAAGACTGTTAGACTTTTGTTTTTTTTTATCTCTCTATATTAAAATAATACGATTTTTTTCAAAATTTTATGATTTTTAGCGTGACCATAGGTATTCAGACAAAATTTCAAGTACACAAAATTTCAAGTCTGTAAGTTATACAGTTTCTGAGAACCGGTTCTGTGACGGACAGACAGAGAAGCGGGACGATAGGGCTTCGTGAGATGAACGAAATCATAAAAAAAAATGAAAAAATGAAAAAATGAAAAACTGTTCTCTACATATTTTTTCTATTATTGCATTTTATAAGTTTATGCATGTCTCGGTTAGTTAATGAATAATACTTAGGGTGTTCCGGAACCATATATATAGATTTTAGGACAGGAAGAGCAGATTGCAGCAAACATTAATTTAGTTTCGGAATTTATTTATACTATCAAAAACTCATGACGTGTCACTGGAATCCGAATCCGTATTTTTGTATTTAACTTAATAATAATGAAGGTATTTTAACGAAATTATCGGCAGACTTACATTGCTTTGTCTAGAACGCGATGGCATTACAAAAAGCGCTAGAAGACCACAGTAATTTTGTCAATGACAGGTTATAGAATGTGAAGTGCACTCTAAAACAAGGCGCGTCAAGTTCACTGGTGTTTTAAAGCGGTGGTTACCCCTTATTCCATTTTTCGTGATACTGTTACATTTTAGACAAAGGAAGTTTTCAGAAAACTTCATTATAATAGCTTCATTGACTTTAACGTTATACGCAGGAAACGGAGCTCAGATTGGAGCAAAGCACCATATGTTTCTGGTTGAATAAATGAATTATGATTCTGGTGTTATATACTAAATTTTAATGTTATAGTGCACTCTAACACCTGAAGTTTCTACATGCAGTATCGGAAAAACTGTATTATCTCTTTTTTCTCACATATGGAAATACATATGTACGTTACGCTGCTTAAAAAAAGTAGGTATGAAACTGACTGTGGTAAACGCATTAATGTCACCGACATATGGAATAAATTAACTGGCTACTGCCAACGTTTAAAAAATGAAAAAATCAGTTTATGAGAATTTTGGGAGGATACAAATACAGTGATAAAAGCAATTGGTGAAAAGTGTTAATTGGTGAAATTGTATAACACGTGAATATCTTAATTCATTACAATTTTTAAAAAGTTCACATACGTAGACTAATTCTCCTTAAGTCATTCAGAAACACTGTATGTGTGAAAGTTATTTTTCTGACATTTATAGAAAGGTTACTGATACTGTAAAAATATATATAATACATACATCAACGTCAACAGGATCTACGGCTTTTTTTATTAGCAGCGGTTTCGCTAAAAAAAAAAAAAAAAAAGAAAATTTGTTAAGAAAAAAGTATCACAAAAAAACATTTTAAAGTAAAAAAGCCCTTCTAGGGATTATTTCTTACCTCTTTTTGTGGAAACACTTTATTTTTATCCATTTTGAAGTCTTGCACAGGTTGTGACCTAAACCCAATATTTCTATTTGAAGTTAAATTGAAATCCGATCTGAACTCATAATAAAATTGTTGACCCAAAATCCGAATCAAGCCGGACGCACTTCAAAATGAAACGCGATCGAACCTCACGCATTTCAACACAAAATCGACACGATTTAAAGGAAAAGGAATCCCTATTTAATTTATTTATGGATAAATAATATTTAGTTATATTTCTAATATCAACTTTATCTTTATGTAGAAAAATGAATATATATATATATATATATTTATTTATATACACGTATACAATTTTTCCATTTGAAACAATATTGTCAGTTATTTTTTCAAAACAAACTTACCATACCTGACCGACAAGAGTCAAAATCTAACCCGATTCAAATCCAAACTGTGTCGAAACAAAAGCCTTCCCCCCCTCCCCCGATCCGATACGAGGTTAGTTGCATTCGGAAGAAATCGGATTACTGCCCTGATGGCGAAACTTTAATTCATTTTTATATTCCTTTTGTTAAAAAAGTAGCTCATTTTGAAATAAATTATATTAAAGTTTTTGACGGGCCCTTGTAAAAACACAATACGACTATTTTAAAACCGTAAAATAGTAGTACTTTGTACCTTAACATCATACAAAAATTTCGTAAGAATTGGTTAATTGTTAACTTATCGGGATCATCTGCAGACGCGGTCCTTTCAAACAAACAAAAAAAGGAGCATGTCTGATCGAGTAATAGTACCGACGCATCATCGCCCCCAAGTGGTGTGTAACAGCCCACAAATGCGAACCACACCCACACATTGCAGACTAGCCTGAAGCCAATAAAACCAGCAAAACTTTACTAAAACTTTTTTCTACCGGTACAGAAGTTTCAGTCATACCTTTTGCTAATAATGACAGATCTCGAAATTCTTTACATTGTATTTTCTGCCAATCGAGAGTATTATAAAAATCATATCTAGTTCAGTCATTTCTTTTTATAACTTCAGTTCATGATGATAAAGAAACGTTTGGTGAGTTTCTCAATATCTATCACTGTGCAAATAATCAAAAGTTAGTTTCTTCCGTTTGGCTTGGTAATCATTCCGTGTATCTTAAAACTGAGTAATATTCCTTATGGCAGAGTTTTTTTTGTCATGCTAACCTTCGTAGCGAATTGGAGATAAATTCGTATTCAGAAACAGTATTGGCACATGATCCGGTACAATTATGATGTGGCACGCAATAACATAGTTCCGACATACTGGAAATAAACTCCGAAGTAACACTGTAAACTGAAATGTCTGAAATTCAGACACTTAAGTGTCTGAATTTCTGACACTTTAAAGTGCCTTAAAAATTTAAGACACATAATAGTGTCTGAAATGCGGCCATTTTTGACCTTCCATTAGTTGACAACAGGCAGCCATTTCTGACCACTCCTTTTTAAAAAGCATCAAAAGCAGCCATGTTTGACCACATTGAATTCTCAATAAATGGGAAAATATTTTACCATAAAGCAGTCCTGGGTTTGTTCCAGAAGAAGAATCTGTATAAAGCACGGGCAAGGCGTGCCTCTTCGACAGTACAATGTCGAAATAGATTTAAAATATCAGCTTTAGAAACATTGCATACCAAATTTGGGACCCTTTAATAAATGGGAGAGGGCAGAGTCACAGCTCACTTAGCACCTGCTTTAATCAGATTCTGCTTCTGGAATAAACCCAGACATGCCTTATGGTCAAACATTTTCAAAAAATAAAAATCAGATTTTTTTTAAAAAATCAGATTTTATTATTAATATTAATCATGTTTTTTTTTCTTTTTTTTTCTTTTACACCCACATAAAAAAATATACTTTGAGGGGGGGGGGGGGAATTTAAAAACATTTTTTCAATTAATATCACATTAATATCTTTTTTTAATTTAACTATAAATTAAAAAATAAATCCCCTTAAAAAAGTATCTGGTCTAAAAATGAATTTTTTATATACTCATCTGCTTTTTTCCCCCCTCATATTATTTTCAGTTCTTTTTACGCATATTATTCAACTTGATTTAAAAAAAAAATTGCGCATATTGGATTACTTACACAGTTTTTTTTTCTTCATTTGTAGGGTATTTTCATGATGGCTCTGTGTCTCGAAATTTAAACATGTTATTGAGATAGAGAACAGGATATTTATCAAAGTAGTTTTTATATTTTCAGACAAGTTCTCACAAGGATTATTAAAAAAAAATAGTATCTTGCAGGTGAATACTATAGGAGGGATTATTTTCCATTGGAAAAACAACATTTATTTATAAAATATTCGGAAAGTCATGATAACTTTACTCTAATACTTTCATAATATTTTTTCATGTTCTATATCCCCATCTGAAGCAAAAAATGAAACATTTCTCACACATAAGCTTAAATTTGATAATATATAAACATTTACATATATGCTCTTTGATATGCTCTATATTAAATTATACTGTTGTCACTAAAAATTAAAAATTCATACAGGGCTGCTAACCTCTGCGAGTACAGATGTATAGTTTAAACATAGAAAATGTGTAGTTTTGAGGAATCAAGTGTAGTCAAAAACAAATTTTTAGCGCCCTAAATCATTAGTATAAAATCATTTGCTAACATTTAAAAACAACACTTTGTTGATAAACACTGATTTAACTATCAATCATATTAAAATAAAAGTTATTTTACAATTAAAATATAAAACTTACCTCATATTGAAATATGTATTCATCATAAAAATTTATCTAAAAATAGTCTCCAATTGAAATTTTGTTTCTAATTGATTTTTTCCCATATTTCAACAAAGATACATGATGCTATTTTTGATTTAAATATCAAAAGAATACTTTACTTTGTATGAATATTCTTACATAAACCCAGCACAATACCTATTTCAAATCATAATAATTCTATCATGGAAAAGGAAAACTTATGTTGTTAATAACATGCTAAAAACTAAAAGAGAAAAAAAACAATTAAGTGAAAAAAAAATTATTTTGCAGGTAAACATTTCATTTTTTTAAGGATTGTACAGTAGCTTTTTTAGCACTTACAATTTTTTCTTTTTCATTTTTTTTCTTTTGTAACAACTTTCATTATTATTCAAGAAACTGATTGTTTCAATGTTACGGCATGAACGAAATTCTGTTAAATTGTGTCTAACAATGTCTTTCACTAGCAGCATTACTGTGTGGTATTAGGATAATTGTTAGCATAATTTTTGGTAAAAAATATTTTAATGATCCAATTTGATCTTTAATTTCCGAAATTTTACTCCAAGCAACATTACATTGCAGCCGAACTTAGTGGTACGTTATGTTCGATAAGAAACGACGTAACGCATTTCGGATTTGGTTGTTTGTAAAGATAAATCGCTGTTCACAAAAAAAGTTTCGGGCAATTTTTTTTTCTATCGTTTTCCGTTCACTGAACTTCCGATGTCTGCCTGATCTTATATGACTTTCCACAGTGATTGATATGAAAATGACTATTGCAAATTGGGCAGAATACTTCATAAGGTGAATCCTCCGATGGACGTAAACAAGGCCATTTTGCAGAATATTCTGATCGAAATTTTTGATCAGATTGAGATTTTTTATTTCTTTTCTGGCTGATCACACATATTTACAAATGAAAAACAAGGAACAGAATTTCAGCACTTTTAAATAATATCACTTTAAAAATGGAATAACACTTTCGAAGACATAATCAAACGTAAGCAACAAATCAACTAGTTTGAATTTTGAAGGGGGGGGGGGCTTTGAGACCTATAGCTGCACGGCTGTAGTCCCGAATGATCCACAACTAGTGTAATCACCAAAGCAAAACAAACAACACTAAACCGCTAAAACCGATCAATGCTAAGAAGGAACTTCAAATCTGAAACACGAAAGTACTTAGACGAGCAAAACTTGCTCACAAAACACACAAAAGAACTAAAACCACCACTGTTCAACACCCTATAATCCCAGCAACTACTGCGATGAGACTGGTACTTCAAGCAAGTAAACAAAATGTGTTCCAAGGAGTCTATACTACCACACATACTACAACTGCCATCCGGAATCAAGTGAAAACGTGCTAAGACCTCAGGGGTAATCAACATCCGACAGAGAAGCCGGGAAATCAACACATCCTCCCGTCTGTTCCAAGCCCAGGACGAAGTATGTCTAACCGAGGGCATATTCCCATGCGAGACACTGTATTTGCTAGCATTATAATCTTGTTCAAACTGACTTGCCACTTCCCGTTTGTGAGCGCTTATAATGTCCTCTGGAGAAATCCATTCAACCAGAACATCTGAATAAGTGACGCCCTTACCCAGACTGTCCACTTTCCATTCAAAGGGACGCCCCGGTGCCCCGGAACCCAAAAGAAGAGAATACTCGAAAGAATTTCAGCAGTAAGAATAATTTTGTTGTGAAGCCAGAGGATGACCATAGAAGATTTTAGATTTATGGACTGCAACGCAGACAGTACAGATAAGCTGTCAGTCAAAATGATGGCATGCGACGACGAGAGAGCCAGTTCGTCCAGCGCTGTCCCAATTGCTAGAGATTCCGCTGTAAAGATGGAATTTACATGATGGACTTTATACGCAAACTGATTCGTTGAAGAACAACCCGCAATAGAGGTGAGGAAAGTCGTCCTCGAAGCATCTGTTGCGATGATGTTCCATGTAATGTAGTCTTGGAAGAAATTAGCAAAATATGGAGCAATCATAGCCGCGTCAAGATCTTTATTTTGGAAAGGGAGCCCCGTGGTAAAAAACCCGATAGCTGCATACTTCTGGGGTAAAGGAACTTGAAACCGAAGAAGATGATCTGGAGTAATCATTAGCGTTGTCAACATCTCAGAAACACAAGGTATATCTTCAACAAATAAGTCCAGACCATCCGCACGAATGTCCCAGAGGGTGGACCAACTACCCAGTGAAAGTTGTTTAACCCAGAAGTTGAAAGCTAAAGCTCTGATCCTGTCAGCAAGCGGGACAGCACCGGCATGGCTTCTTAATACGACGTTCGGGGTCCATTTCGGGAGGCCCAGCGCAATTCTGAGAGCACTGGTTTGGAGAACTTCTAATTTACGAAAAAGAGAGACGCAATCCGTGTTGAGAATAGTCGCTCCATAATCAATCACGCTCCGGATGGAAGAGGAAGCCAAAGTTAAAAGGTGATGAGAACGTGCGCCATACCGTTTCTGTGCCAGAGCCTTGAGAATGTTAATTCTGGTGAAGACTTTTCCCCGGAGATAATCTATGTGCTTCCGAAAACCTCCACGACGTGCAATGTAAAAACCTAGGAACTTGATCTCCGAACACCAGTCGATTAATCCACCGTTGACACTAAAGTCAAAATAACAATCCGCGGAGCGTCTGGACAGGTTGATAGCATGGCATTTATCCGGCCTAATGGAAAGCTTCCAATGCGAGCACAACTGAGCGACTAGCCGGAGCGCTTCTTGTAATTTAACTCTGCAACTCTCCAGAGAGCTGCTGTCACAGTAGAGAAAAATATCATCAGCATAAATTAAAAATTTAACACCAAGACCCTCTAGAACCTCGAAAAAATCAGCCAAAAATATGGTTAACAGGGTCGGGCTCAACACTGCTCCCTGCGGGACCACTCTACTGATATACCTGAGTGACGAGGTAACATTCCTCCAGGCCAAATTGATGGTCCTCCCTGAAAGGAAGCGATGGAGCCAGCGTAAGATGCGGGCAGTGATTCCAATTTGTACGCATTTGTAGATGAGTCCGTCCACGTAGATAGAGTCATATGCAGCTAGTAGATCTAGAGATATGCCCAAGATGTATTTTTTCTCTCTTCTTGCAAGCAAGAGGTCATGATGAAGCCGGGTAAGTGTGACCTGACTATCTCTGAATGGTTGAAAACCAAGATGTCTACGGTTCAGTATACTGTTAGCGAGGAGGTGATAGTTGATGCGAGTAGATATCATCCTTTCACAAATTTTGCAGACCACGGAAGTAAGTGCGATGGGTCGGTAAGAAGCAGCTAGTTTTTTTATTCTACCGGGCTTGAGGATTGGCAGGATGATCGCATCGGACCAGGAAGTTGGGATGTCCCCCGTGAGCCATATGTCATTATACAACTGGAGCAAAACTCCAAGCGAGTGCTCATTGAGGCCTTTAAAGAGTGCAGCGCTGATTTTGTCTTCACCTGGGGTCGAGATTTGTGTTCGGCGGATAGCATCTGTTAGCTCATCAATAGTAAAAGGATTGTTTAGCTGGGGACTGGTATCAATGCCAAATGTGAAAGGAATGGGTTCAAGATCACCCTCCTCGGTGAAGCAGTCTGCGAAAATTTTCGTCTGGAAAGCTGCATCTGCGCTGGACGTGTCCCCTACTTGGAGACAAAAGTGTGAATCTATGGGAGAGCTGGAGCGATTGCGGATCTTGCGGAAGATCTTGTGTAAAAGCCTGGGATCCTTCGCATCTGTGCAGATCGAGTCCCAGAAGCACTGCTTTGCCTCTTTGATGACTTTTCTAAGCTTGGCTGACGCCCTCTTGAATTTAATTCATTACTCACTGGAGATCAAACCTCGGACTCTCTTTAGAAATTTTTTTTGATTGTTGAGATTGCTGCATCGCGCATTCCACCAAACAGGGGAGGCATGTCTCAGGCTTACTGCGGGTGAAACTGTATTACCTGGCAGCCCATTCGTCACATTCGTAAGATCATCGACCACCAGACCCGAAGATGAGTAAAGGTTTATAATGTTCAGAGGCTGTGGGCCAAGAAAAATGCGAATCCCCAATATCTCATTCGAAAGGTTGAAAGAATCAAATTTCAATTGAAGGGAAGACCAAGCAGAATTAATCGCAATGAGAATCCCGCCACCAGGACGACCCAACCTGTCCAGACGATAGATCACTTTTCCTGGAATGGTCAGAGACTTTTCAGCAGTTAAAAACGTTTCTTGCAAAACCAGGATGTCTGCAGAGGCGAAAGGGGGGGCTATGTAGCCAGGGAAGTTTGTTTAGAATACTGCGGCAATTCCACTGCAAGACTGAAATACCCATTAAGGCAAGCTGGAAAAGAAAGGAATGAACAGCAATACAAACCACAAGACACACACAGCGCTAAACTGCCCTGGTAGTACAGCAAGCAAAAAGAATGAGTAAACAAAAAAAGGCGAAACTTTTTTTTATGTCCCGTCTTTTTTGTGCGGGCGTTTGCGCTCCGGGGAGGAGTCGCTCATTTTAGCCAGAGTATTCATTATACTAACACTAAAGGCATTCAGTTGCTCTGTTAGATTGGCTGATTGTTTAGAGATGACATCCAACAATGATTTTGAGTAGATGATTCGTGAGAAGTTCCAACAGTTTCTGAAGGTCCTCGTATTCAGTGTTTTTTATGCTGGTTGCCTGGGCGAACGACTTAGCCTCAGATTTTTCAGTAAAAAATTTCCTTCTTGTATCAGTGAAAGAGAGAAAGTTACGACTCTTAAACCGAAGGAATTCAGCCTCCTGAATCCATGAGGGACACTGATGGAAATCCGCTCTGTGTTCCCCTTCACAATTCGCACATTTGACTGGGGTGGAGCACGGCCCTGTATGAACAAGGCCACAAGTCACACAGCACTGCTGCGCTTGGCATTTGCCCGATGGGTGGCTGAACTTTAAGCATTTGTTACATTGACGGGGTCGGTCAATGAATTGAGAGACTCTCTGTAGAGAATACCACAACTTTATTTCTGACGGAATTGATGTTCCTATGACGGAATTGATGTAAGCAGGTCACCAGAACCGGAGAAACCGCACTTAGAGAGTCCTTACGAATAAAACGCCGAAGTTCCAAAATATGTAAATTATTATTTTCAGCAAGTTCATTTCCCAACTCAGGTAAAGGGATATCAACAGGTATATTGAAAAGCAAAAAACGATTAGTTATGTTTTCTCACACCACTCTCTTTGAGATAGTAACACCCAAAAATTCTGACAAATTAACAAAATCAATCGCACAATCCACCTTCTTAGTACAGCCAAGTTCTTAGTACTACCAAGTCTAGTGTATCTAATATTAACAATGTCCGCCGCGTGCGGAATTTTTGATTTAATTTCAGTCTGAACCGCTCTGGGGTCACGTTGAGGAATCGCTTTCGATACCGAGCTTTGTAAAAATACATTAAAATCTTTACCGCCATTCGACGCCGCAGTTTGAAGCAAAAAGTCCATAGACGCTGTTGAGCGAGCTATGTTCACATTATTTGTATCACATTTCAGTAAGTTTTCCGCTAACTCCACCATTTCGATACTACTGACTGGTGGTTGTAAAGATACCTACCTCGTCGTTAACTACATTGACAATTGAATTCGCCATCTTTGATGCCGACAGCCATCCCGACATCACCCACTCGACAATACAAATTCAACAAAGTCTACTTACTACAAGAGAAACTGGGAAGCACTGGTAGTAAAGAAAAAGCACCAGAAAAAAGAAAGTAAAATCACTTACTTTCAAAAACCAGCCAAACTCCTACCACCTAAACACAACAACTACAACAGCCGGCAGCTAGTATGCGGTACCGCCCCCCACGTGAACTTTGCAACTCGGAACCAGGACGAATGTGTCAACAAATCAACTATTGGCGGGAGCCGATAGAAACAAAACAAAAACAGAATAAATGAAGTCCAGGGACAGGAAAAAGCGTATCTAACGTACTCCAATCGGCAACGCGCTACTAATATGCGCGCGCACATCGCGTCACAGTTCAAGAGGAGGAAAGTCGAAAACCTCCAGGCATTTTAACTTATTTAAATCTGATATTTAAATAAAAGAAAAATTATAAATTTATAATCCAACAACATTTTGCACTTTTCATTCCGTATTTTTTCTTCTCGAATCGTAAAATAGTAATGTGTAAAGATGTGCGCACGCAAGATTATCATTAAAAGTAGTGGCGTAGCATTTTCTTTTTTGGGGGGGGGGGGGATAAGAGATGCGATTGCCCGGGCGAAAATTTTTAGGGCTCCAGAGAATCGTTGCTTAAAAAATTATAGCATACAAATATAATAGTTACTAAGAAAGACGCGCAATATTCTGAATTATCCCGAGCCACAAAATACACTGTATGCTGTATTAGGCGGAGGGGGTATGTCTGCCTTCTTTAACATAATCATTTAAAATCGTTGTATATTAAAAATAAATAAGTAAACGAACTGATTATAGAATACTTAGACGCTAACAGAAAGATGATCTAAGACCATTTCATCAGGGGAACGCCCCTGAATCCCTCGTGGAGAACATTTTCAATTGTGTTTTCTATTCAACGTTCATATGTTTCAAATTTATCTTAAACGAGGGGGGTTCAAGAAGGCAGATTCCCCTGTCAATTAAAAAATAGTATTAGTTCTTTATTTTTAAAATTGTTGTTAGAAACCTATTTTTAAATACTTAATAAATAAATTCTTGTATTGCTTTTTAGGTTGATATGTTTAAATGTTGTCTTCCACAATGATTCTGACAAAAAACTCTTAGCTTTTTTCATGTTCATAATCTGCATTTTCAAAAAGCGGTTTAGGCTGTGGACCACAGGCGCACCTGTTTGAAAATCGGGGTCTCTGTTATGGCCCCTCCCTACATTTTTTTGCCGGCACTCATGTATCTTAGTATTTTGAAATACTTATTTGGGGGGGCATTCCTGCATTCCCGTGAGTACGCCAACGAGTGTAAGTAATTTTTGGAGATCTTTATAATTTTTTTGAAAACCCATTCTTTAATTATTTTAATGAACATTTTTTTTTCAAGACTTGGTAAGCAGACTTGCACAAATTTTGACACACATCTTATGGTTTAATCAAATTACTTCTTCTATAAAGTAATATCATTTAGTGGATGGAAAAGTATTTTAAACACTTGTCATCTATTACAAAACATTTTCTGATTGTGCTGGCATAGTGATACAATTGTATTACAGTCACTACACATGGTATGCAATTGTATCGAATTCAGACACTTAACTGTCTGACTTTCTATATGTCCTTTTTTCAGACATATCACCAGTATTCAGACATTTTTCACAGTTCATTTATACCATGATCATAGTAAGAGACTTATGTGTCTTAAATTCAGACATCTATGATGTCTGAAAATTCAGATTCAGACACTTACGTGTCTGAATTACCTTTTCGGACACATAAGTGTCTGAATTTAAGACGCCTCTATTTGCAGTGAATGGACTCAGCACACATATGGAAAGTTCAGAATTTTTGTAGACATCAATATCTTTATTATGAGCACATTCTGCGTCTATCCACAATTACAGGAGTAGAATATAGTTTATTTACAGGGTGACAGCATTAAAGGGTACATCGGAGCAAAAACGTATTTCAGGAAACCAGGAAAATATAACAGTTTCTCGCGGAATTTTCTTATTGGTGGACCCGGGGACAGCATTGTTGAAGCTTAATTAGAAGTTAAGTGGCTGAACGATAGAGGAGAAGTGAGTAGTAAGATGAGAGATAAGCACAGTTACAAATCTCGCCAACGATTTGCATTTTTGAGTAAATATGTGTGGATTTTTGCACGGGTTGCCAAAACCGTTTAGAATAATCGCATATTAAATTTTGTAATTGACGTCAGGAACGGTTAAATATATTTGGCATAGAGCACACTTTGGCTGAAAAGGAAATGATTCAGAATTTTGACGGTTCTGTGTTTTGAGAACCATTGGAAAGGCATTTTTGCAAGAATGATGTTTTTACGACATAATGTCGAGAGCTTATCTGGTACTCTTTGGGAAGCCAAAACATGACCATGAGAGATAGATTTTTATTCATTGTGTTATTTTTTTACAGTGATACAGGCAGAGAAATTAAAAATACGTTAACGATAAATTGATAAAAATAGATATTATTTTTGACTGCGACCTCCTCGGGAACTCAGTTTACGCTTTAGAGTGATAGTTCAATACCAAGGGTCAGACCAAATCCATTAGCAGCTTGCGTTACAAATGACTTTTTCAATGCTTATACTACAATTTTACAATTTCACATTACAACATAAATATCTATGATTCGTTGAAAAACTAGACAGGTTTATAGTCGATTCAAATTACAATTGACTTATTGTAGAAGAGTACTTCGATCAGTCTGATCGATTAATCAGGTCGATTAATCAATTAATCGGCACTGCCCTAATATTTTGCATAGCTATCATTTTATGAAGCACTAAACATATATGGAAAAAAGTTGTCAAAATGCTTACAAATATAAATTTTATTCGATTTTTGCCCCATAAAAACATTTCTGACTGGCGTGTCTCGGAAGTGAGTTAAACTTTTAATTTTAAAAACATATACCTACATACATAAACGTATGCATGAACGTTTGTATAGCTGTATTACCTTTAAAGAAAAATGAGAAGCATTATTCTATATTTTAAGAATATAGAATATCTAAAAAAAATTCTGTGCTTACGAAGAAAAAAATATTTCATGAATATGTCAGAATATATCATTTGGATTTCAGAACAGCCTTAATGTAAGATTCATCGCAAATGTTATCATTTTAATAGTATTAGCCCATCAGTTTGGACGAATGATCTAAGAAAAAAGTTTCATTTATGAATTGTTTGTAAGTTTTTAACCCATAAATGAGACAAGTTTATTCAATTATAACATGTTTCGTTTTTATTTTGCTCATATAGAAGCGATGTAATATTCATCGCAAATGTTATCATTTTAATAGTATTAGCCCATCAGTTTGGACGAATGATCTAAGGAAAAAGTTTCATTTATGAATTGTTTGTAAGTTTTTAACCCATGAATGAGACAAGTTTATTCAATTATAACATGTTTCGTTTTTATTTTGCTCATATAGAAGCGATGTAATATTCATCTCAAATGTTATCATTTTAATAGTATTAGCCCATCAGTTTGGACGAATGATCTAAGAAAAAAGTTTCATTTATGAATTGTTTGTAAGTTTTTAACCCATAAATGAGACAAGTTTATTCAATTATAACATGTTTCGTTTTTATTTTGCTCATATAGAAGCGATGTAAGATTCATCGCAAATGTTATCATTTTAATAGTATTAGCCCATCAGTTTGGACGAATGATCTAAGAAAAAAGTTTCATTTATGAATTGTTTGTAAGTTTTTAACCCATAAATGAGACAAGTTTATTCAATTATAACATGTTTCGTTTTTATTTTGCTCATATAGAAGCGATGTAAGATTCATCGCAAATGTTATCATTTTAATAGTATTAGCCCATCAGTTTGGACGAATGATCTAAGGAAAAAGTTTCATTTATGAATTGTTTGTAAGTTTTTAACCCATAGATGAGACAAGTTTATTCAATTATAACATGTTTCGTTTTTATTTTGCTCATATAGAAGCGATGTAAGATTCATCGCAAATGTTATCATTTTAATAGTATTAGCCCATCAGTTTGGACGAATGATCTAAGAAAAAAGTTTCATTTATGAATTGTTTGTAAGTTTTTAACTCATAAATGAGACAAGTTTATTCAATTATAACATGTTTCGTTTTTATTTTGCTCATATAGAAGCAATGTAGTGTGCGTTGGTAATTGGGGCCATGCTCCCCCTCACAATTTTCATACCGAAGACGTCCATAACTATTATACTAACCATAAATTGTAAAAAAATGTCCGTACAGACCTTTTACATATCATGTGCACGAAGAATAAAAACGAACGCTTGGTCTTCATGCACATTAGGCGAGAAACTTCTAAAAGAATACTTGTGAGATAAGTTATATCCTACTATAATAAAACTATAAAACACGTCATATGCAAAATAATGCTATTCCTTAATTTTAAGTAAACACAATAATAACAGATATTAATAATTATAAATAAAATTTACAACATAAAAATAATATCCGTCTCATGGCCTAAATTTAAGCATGCTAATCCTTTTTGAGACATTCAACGTTATTTGAAATGCCAACATATCTTTAAACAATGTTTAAAATCCGAAATATTATGAAAATTTTACAGTTACATAAACCAAACGAAAATGATATAGCTTTGGAGAAAATACAAATTGTAACGCTTTCTTCATGTACTACAGGAGCAAACTGCGGCATGGCACACGGAAAAGATCCCCATTTTTGCAAAATAAATTTTACATGAAGTTTAATTGCTCTGCGTAATGTGATACGGCCGGAATCATAATTCGAATGTTGATAAAAATTTGCTTTCCCTTTCTTGCACTAGTACATTCGCATAGCTCCGTCAATAATTATTTAATGCTTTCAAAAATTTTTTCAGTATGAATTACATATTTTCCGCAGATTTTTGAGTATTGTTAATATTAGGTATCCTCAAATCAATGATGTTATGTATTTTATAAAATATAAATTACAACATATAAGTATTTTAACAGAAATTGATCTAAAAAAACTTTTAATATGCATGTAACTCAAATCATACCTACCAGTAGTTTTTGAGTTATTTTTAAATCCATCTATACAGTTTGAAGTAACTATAAAAATTTTGAAAATAGTATATTTATTCCATAAGATCTCTTAATTAATGTGACACGATTTTAATTATTTCTCAGAATATGTCTGTAATTTATTCAGCGGTTTTTTTAGGCTGATAATACTGATAGTACCAAACGTGTTAAGAAAATTTGCAGCTAATTTAAGTCATAGTAATTATTTAGTATTTAGTAGTAAATTAATAATTAGTAATAATATCCAGCAAATTTTAATCTGAAATTAAATGTTCTTTTACTTTTATATTTTGATAGACTCTACCCATTTCAACAAGAAGAAAGATTAATTAGGTTCGTGCACTTTTAGGTATTAGGTAGATTTCGTAAGAAATACTACCTATGATATTCTCCCCTAAGTTGGAATTTCTGAAGTATTGTTTGCAGATCTACGCCGATCATGACTCCGAGAACACAAAACCACACCCAGTTCAGAACTTTATATATATATATATATATATATTTAACAATTCTGCACAAATATCTTCCAAACTGATACATAAAATCAAGGGGCATAAATTCTCGGTCAAGTTCGTTAATGGGCAAAATCGAACCAAAGGGGAGGGGGTGAAATGGGGGCTTTTTGGGAAAACAGAAAAAAAAACCATAACTTCTTAATTATGATACGTATTGAATACGTTTACAGTTAATATTACTTCCTGGAAAAGGGTAGAAAATTTATGTATGACAGATTTTTGATATAATTAAAAATGGCCTCAAGGGGAGGGGGGAAATAGAGGTTTAAGAAGAAAAAAATCATAACTTCGCCAATTCGCAAGATATCAAATGCACTTAAATTTATTATAAATCCTCCTAATATTATCTAAAACTTTTATATTGACAAGTTTTTTATAGGACCAACCCTTATGGCAAAAATAAATAAAGAAAGAAAGAAAAGAAAAAGAAAAAGAAAAAAAAAGAAAAAGAAAAAAATCCCTGCCGGCTCCGCCTACAGACAAGGTAGATTTCGAAGTTTGTGGTCCCAACAGCCGCACCATGGCTAAAAGGTCATTTCTTCTGCAATTCCCATTCGAAATCTACCTGAGCCTGTAGGCACGGATTAGAAACGTGAACCCTATTTTGTAACATCTGCTCGTTCCTTTTTGTAGAAATGTAGAAACCAAAATATGCCAAACTCTTACTTTTTATAAAAAATAATGTTGTTACCCATCCCTATATCCCCCCCCCCCAAAAAAAAAAAGTTTTTGCTTCAACAAAATTCCTCTTGGACCATATTTTAAAAAATCCCTGACGGCTACAGGCACATGTAGATTTCGAAGACGCAAACCGTGGAGCATTTGTTTATTGAAAATTGCAGAAGATATGACCTTTCAGTCATGATGCGGCAGTTGGGACCGCCCACTTCGAAATCTGCCTATGTCTGTAGGCGGAGTCGGCAGGGACTTTTTGTTTTTATTTGTTTATTTATTTATTTATTCATTTATTTTGGTGTAAGGGTTGGTCCTATAAAAAACTTGTCTATATAAAAGTTGTAGATAATATTAAGAGGATTTATAATAAATTTAAGCGGATTTGATATATTGTGAATTGACGAAGTTATGATTTTTTTCTTCTTAAACCCCTATTTCCCCCCCCCCTTCCCTTGAGGCCATTTTTAATGACATCAAAAATCTGTAATACATAAATTTTCGACCCTTTTCCAGGAAGTAATAATAACTGTAAACGGATTCGATACGTATCATAATTAAGAAATTATGGGGGTTTTCTGTTTTCACGAAAACCCTCTGCAATTTCCCCTCCCCACCTTGGTTCGATTTTGCCCATTAACGATCTTCACCGAGATTTTATGCCCCTTGATTTTATGTATCAGTAGAATTATTGAAGTTATTGTGTCCAAAAAAGTGATATAGATAGATAGATAGATGGATAAAGTTTTGAACTGAGATGGTTTTGTATTCTGGAAGTCATAATGGGTGTAGATCGGCAAACATTTTTCAGAAATTCCTAAAAACACATTGTGAGCCAAATAAATTTGTGTTCTACCAACTTGATTTGTTTAACAAACAATTACAGCTCATCTAACAAAATATTTGTTGGATCAAAAATATTTCAATTTAAATTTGGTCCACGCGGTAAATTTGCTTCGGCAACAATATTTTCTATGGTCTATGTAAGAATAGAACGAAACGTAAAACTAACTTACTTAAATTGCACATAATATGCCAGAAACATTTAATGAGAGATTCCATTCCTTCATCCATATCGAATTCAGTTGCCTTAGCTGTACAGAAAACTGGAAATAAGAGAAATAGGAATATTTTGAGCGTTTCGTATTTTAGGGACATTTCTTTTCTAATATAATTTTAGAATCGTCTAAAAAATTATTACTAAATCACAGCAAATTAATCTTAGCTCGTGATGTTACAACGTTAAATACCAGGTGATAGTTTTCCTTGTTAAACAATTTATAAAAGAATGGTCATTCACTTGTTGCATTTTTAGAAAATAACAATTATTTTTTTGCGTGTTTGAAACGTGAGAAGAGTCAACATCATTTTCCCCATCTGAACAATGTATTTTTTCGTCTACAAGGAAATATATTTATAACAGGTGTGTTTCCACATGTATATATCAGTATTTGTAATTTGATAAAGATTATTCTAATGTAAAATATCTTTCCATATTTCAATTGCATTGAGAATATAAATATAAATTTGCATATCTATGTAATATTGTGAAGGATAGTTTCTGCATCGTGCGAAATTCTCTGTGAACAATGTATCTTTTTAAAGATAATCCCTTTTATCTTGACGATTGTGTTTTTTAGACAAATAATTACATAATTGAGATAGTTTGGTCTAGAATTTTATTGTAGTAGAAAGCAAATATTTTTAAACCTTGAATTATTTTAAATAACGAAGTATACTGTATCAATATAATGCTTGGCACATTGCCTATGAACTGATGTGAAATGATATGCTCGTGTCAGAAAAGCACTAATATTTATTTATCGTCTGGAGTTGGATTCATTGTATTTTTTGTGTGTTGTGATCGTTGATTGTATCGTAGATATTTTTAAAAGTGTAATTTAATTATAGTTGTACTATTAATGTAAGACACATTCATCTCGGCGTAAGATATTAATTCAACACAGCATAAAATAATGTTTCATTCAGCATATAAGGAAATATAAATTTTATGATCATAAGCAAAGAAAATATGCTAGAAAACTCTTCTTAATAGTAATATATATGCAAAGACGTTATATTCTAAATTAAAATGCTGAAAGTAAAATTAAAAGCTGAAAACTTCATTTTTCACTTGCCTTTGAGGGGCAAAGGGCTCCTCAATTTTAGGGCTTGATGTCAACTTTACGGGAGGGGATGGAAATATCGGTGGAAAAGAGAGGACAGTCTATACTGTCAAAGGTACACGTTGACACAACCTTTCGCACTCCTGATTGAAATACCCGTAGCCGTGACACATCCCCAATTTTAGTGTCATTGATTTTAGTATATATGATAGATTAAATGGTACAGATAACAAAATCGCGAGTCAGTTGGCCCACTATCGGAAGAAGTTTCCATCGCAACATCGCACAGTAATGTCGAATGTATGGCAACTAGATTACTGATGTTGTCCGGACTCGGAAACTTTATCAATAATCTACTTGTCATTCATTTCACATTGCAGCGGGGTGCGTGATGTTGCAATGCAAACCTACACCCTCCTTCCTTCTTCATCTACCAGATAACTGACAGTTTCGTTATCTGCAACATCTAATCTATCATATATATCAAAATCATGGCGGCTAAAAGTGCTTGACAAAATGTGACGCTGTCTCCCAGACTATCACACATAATTAATAAATTAAGGATCTCCACTAATTCATCTAGCATGTACATTTGAATTAAAAAGTAAAACATGATCCGTCTCAGCTTACTCAGCTATTCACCATTCATTCGCTAATTTTAAGATTAATACGTAATGCATTAAATTTAATTATAATGAACATCTGTCTTTCTGTTGACGAATTTCCATTTAGTGCCAATTTGCGGTTCCAATTTATGTTATAAAAAATTAGTTTTAATACTCGATGCTTTTAAAAAATTTCAAGTCACTCAACAATAAGAATTAAGACGTTTAACATTCAGTTTAACATCGTTCAACATTCAATTTAGATTGATCTGTATTACTAATTTTCAAAACTTATTAAAATGCGCTAATGAAAATACATGTAGTTAACATAGAATGTTTATAAAATAGTGTTTTTCTTTTTTTTTTCTTTTTAATTTTATTCTTGTTAAGCACATAGTCACTAAAAAGAATTTTCAATATGAAAAACGTCATTAAACTCCACGTACAAACTTTGAGAGAAGGTAAAGCACAAACTATACGAAAAGTGATTTTAGTATAGAAAACTACTGTCGCAATACAATTAGTCAGTAAACAAGAACAAAAAATTATACATAGCTTAGGAAACACTCTGTTTAATAATGTGAAAGATGATATCCAAGTAGACAATTTGAAAACGCATAACATATTTAATATTCCAGTTTCAGGAATTACCAACACTATTCGGATAAATATTCAAATTCTTTCGTGTAGACCTGTATATGATCTACAGATTTGTATATATACTATGTAGAAAGGTAAAATTTAGTTCAGTTAGGAAAGGTTAGCTCATTTGAAAATTCCAATTCTGGAATTTCCGTCATAAAACTGAAATGTATTTGAAAACTTTTGTGCTGCCCTGTATATGATCTATAGAAATTATATACGCCAAGTAATAGATAAAAAAGGAGTTAAATTTAAAAAGGCGTTCAGCAACTAAAAACGCTCTTCCAGCAATTATTGTTGAGACATTTCCGAATTATTTTGTGTGTCCCTGTAAATTAATGCTATACTCCTCTTTTAACTCCCCTTAGTGATATTACATATCAATTTCAATATGTTTTAAAAAGTAGAACATTATTAAAACAAACCGCAAACGATTTTTATCCATAAACCGTAATGTAACGAAATTATTTTGAGTATCCCAGTAAAGCAGGCATGTCAAACTCGTTTACTGACGCGAGCCAAATAAGTCTTTATATAGAAAGCCGCGGGCCACATAAAAAAAGTAGACATTATTTCCATGCAAGTTGCACAGATAAAATTTGTACGTACAAAACACAGATCCGTTAAGAGCTATTCACGCAAAGTTCCAAAATTATTATTATACATAGTTTAATTTATCTTATTGTTAGAAAAAAATATTTAAAATTACTTTTTATCAAACAAATCTATAAAAATTAATTCAATTTCGTACTTATTTTGAAAATTGATTGTACATGCTGGTCTGTTAATCTTGATCTAGAAAAGGCATAGGTCTCAATCTTCACTGTTTTCTTCAAGTAAAAAACAAAAATAAACATATTTTGAATCGGGACATTTATTTAATAAATTGTGTCGTATTTATGGGCTACGAAATGATTTCATTTATTAAGTAGACTTTCTGGCGCAAATTATGTTCATTAGACAAGAAAAGTAACAACACGTTTCGCAACTATCCAAAGATGTCGTATAAAGTGTGCACTAAACGTAGCTAAAATATGCCTAATTGCATACTATGTATTAAAAAAAATCGGTCGATTGATGAATAATTACAAAAATTTGGAAACCAGATATCCATATATTTTTGCTCTTCAAAAATATGCTTTTGAATACATTTTTAAATATACTTTTAGTATATTCCAAAAAATTTTAACTCCTATAATTTTTGTAATGCCTGACAACATTTAAAATGAAATAATTTTCTTTTTTAATTGTTTTATCAAAGTAATAAATTCTATTTGATATCGCTAATACTATCAAATTACAGAATAACATTATAAAAATTCCATTGAAGTTTACTCTGGTGCTTTGCAATTTAAAATGAAAACCCCAAGTACTTTGTCTATTAGTAGAATTTAATAATATATACACTCAAAATTTGCCCATTTAAAATTAAAACTTGGATCTTGTTTAACAGTTTGAAATTGTAATATCTGTAAATAAATATCTGTATAAAAATGTATATATGTTTATACCCGTATTTATCTCTGTATTTCCCCTTATTATCTCTGTATACCCATGTTTCCAAAATATTTTCTAGGTTGAAAATGATTAAGCAGGTGTGTACAAACATAATATAAGTTTATAAGCACTATAAATTTTAAAGCACATATTTGGCTTTTATAAATCTCTCAGCAATATATAAATCTTTCGAGGAATGGTACTTATGCTTATAGTATTTTCAAATTCCTTTTACCCTTTCAGGGGCAGTGGTATGTTTATGAAACCACTTAATTTTAATTCCCAAACGTCACAATGACACCAGAACTTTGCTAAAATCTTTTCCATTTAATATGTATATAAAAATATAGCCTTTTTCTTATTCCCACATAAATCTTTTCATGTATTCCGGTGCCATTCATTTCTTTCAACATTTTAGTACTGAAAGTGCTTTGCCCCTGAAAGGGTTAACTGCTAGACATTATTTGTTCAGTTTCGTAGTGAATGATTTCAAAGCATTTAATGTAATAAAGACAATAATTAGTTTTTTTTTCAAGCAAATATATTTTTTTCAATAGGCTTGATGAGAAGCACGTTGATTCTCTATTAAGAAGCATAATTTTCAATTTTAATAGTTTATCTTTCCGATGTTTAGCCAAATTGTTGCAAGTTTTCTTCATACTTTGTGCTGCAGCAACTCTTAATGTAAACATTCTTTCAAAACTCCAACACTGTACACATATCAAACATAAATAAATAGGACAAAAATTACTATTCAAAAATAGTAGTAGTATTCTGAATTTGAAAAAGCCCGCCAAAGTGGTAACACTGATATACACATTTTTCTGATGTTTGTCATCTGTAAGAACACAGTTGGTGCAAGTATGTTCATGTAAAAAGTATTTTCAACATGTGTGTTCTAACTACTGAATTAAACACATATTAAATTCCATTGCCTTCGCGGGCCACTGATTAGTTGTCGGTGGTCCAGTTGTGGCCGCCGGGCCACGTGTTTGACATACCTGCTGTAAAGAAACTATAAATGCTGCGCACACTTTGTTCTATAGTAAGATTCTTGTAGTGCACCCCAGTGATATATACACTGCTCAAAACAATTAAAGTATATTTGAAGTTTTATATAAAATAAAGATATAAACGAAATTTTTTTTGCCGAAAATAGAAGAAGAGAATCACAAATGCAAATTTTTCTGGTTTTCAAATTGTGGAGTATGCAAATTTTGAGTTCGACGTCAAAAACGTCGCTTCAGCGGCAGCGAATGAAATTTGACTTTCAACTGGATAAAAGAGAATGAAGACAAGGATGATCGGCATTCAGTGATTGCTTTGTTTCGATGAGTACGATGTCTCAGCGAAGTCATTTGACAGATTCAGAAGCTTGGAGAATTGTTGGTAGGTTAGAAGGGGGCCAAACTCAAGCCGAAGTAGCGCAAGCCGTTGGAGTGTCACAAAGTGTCATTTCCAGGATCTGGAACCGTTTTTTGGAGAGTGGATGTGCAGGCCGAAGACCAGGGCAAGGTCGTACACGGGCAACAACGCCCAATGAAGATCGGTATTTAGCGTTAAGAGCTCGGAGACACCGAAACATGAACGCTACTCTTCTCCAACAACACCTTCCCTCGGCTACAGGCACCACGATTTCAACTCAGACTGTCCGAAACCGGCTCCATGCTGTAGGTCTGTATGCTCGCCGACCGATGGTATGTGTTAGATTAACATCACGGCATCGTCGCGACCGCAGGGAGTGGGCGACCGAGCATGTCAACTGGAGGAGAAATGAATGGAGCAATATTCTGTTTTCTGACGAGTCCCGTTTTTCTGTGCATCCGGATAATAGGCGTATTTTCATCTGGAGGGACCGTGGCAGTAGGAATAATCCTGCGTTCGTGCACCAAAGTGTCAGATTTGGCGGTGGAGGAGTGTTGGTGTATGGTGGCATCTCCATTGACGGGCGCACTGACCTCTACATCATTCGAGATGGAGCTCTGACTGGTCGCCGATATAGGGATGAGATCCTCAGACATATTGTAGTCCCTTACGCTGCAGCAATCGGAGATAACTTCATTTTAATGGACGATAACTGCAGGCCACATCGTGCAAACCTGGTGGAGGATTTCCTTTTCGAGGAAGGAATCGTTCGAATGGAATGGCCAGCGTGTTCTCCAGACATGAATCCAATCGAGCACGTTTGGGACGCTCTAGGAAGACGAGTTTCCGGCCGCCAACAACCCCCACAAACTCCCCAAGAACTGGAAAGAGCTCTTCTGGAAGAGTGGGGCAGAATACCCCAACTCGTCATTAATAGCCTCATTGAGTCCATGCATCAAAGGTGTTCAACGTTGCTGGCCGCCCGTGGAAACCATACACCCTACTGAATATGATTTTCTTTGAAGAAAACACCTTTTCTTATTCTTTTTTTCTCATATGCACAAATTGTGTTTTTTTCCTTTTGTACACAAATGCGCAATAAAATGCATTTTTTTCTGCCAAACATGTGTAATTTATTCTCATATAACCTACTATGTCTGTCGACCATGTATCAATCAGCTAAAAAGTTTCCCAGATACAAAATCCACCTAAAACTGCAATATCCTTTAATTGTTTTGAGCAGTGTATATCAATTTCAATATGTTTGAAATTGTGTAACAACACTAAAATAAACCGCAACTGATTTTCCGCATTGATCATAATGTAACGGAATTCTTTTGAGTGTCCCTGTAAACAAGTGCTACATACTTCATTTTCAATACGGAACATCCTATAGTAAACCTCAGTAGCATATATCAATTGCATGCCAATCCGAGTATATTTATGCGAATTAGAGCACAGACAGACAAACAAACCTAATTCATGAACACTTTTCAACTATATTGAAAGTGTTAAAAGTATAGGTGGTACGTTGTTTGTTTTTATCTGTAACACTTATGAAGTGTTTACAGAAAAATTTAACAGACATACCTTGCTTTGTGTGGAATCCAGAGACAAGAAATGGACCAGAGAGTTTCGAAATGGCGGAAATTGAATGAAATTTAATCGGGATTAGGAGTCTTGTAATTAATTTAGACTAGTGTCTCTTTTTGCATTGATTTGTTTATATTTTATTGAAATACAAAAAAATAAAATAAAAAATATATATGTTTGTTAAATTGTAAAAAAACAATAGCAAACGTTTTAACAATGCACGATAAAATTGATCTTGCAAAAGTAGTTGTGCCAAGTTTTTTTTTATACTATTTATTATTTTCTCTCTCGATTATACTTCATTTTTTAAAATAAAAAAAATATGATAAAAAATTCCAATTCTGTATAAATGAATCATATTTTTTTTGTTATAGCTTCAAATGTTTTTAAAGTTATAGTTTGTAGAGAATTTAATTTACTTTATTTTTTTTTTAAAAAGAAAAGAAAAAGAAAAAAAGAAACAAAGAAGGAAATGTAAATCCATTAATTTTTTCAAAAGTTATCGTGACAAAACTGTTTCGGCATTAATTGAAATAAAAGTTTGGCCATCGCAGGTATCGCCGGTCTGCGCGACCGAACGTTTACGGCTGGTACGTCTGTAATTTTAGAAAATTTTCTGTTGGACCAACTGTATGACTTTCAATGAATTAATTAATGGGTACAGCTGTCGCAGATTTCTTTTTTGGCGATTATATGCCTCAGGTGGTAACCCGGTGAATTTTGTGACGTTTTGCTTTTTATGACAACCTAGCAGTTCAGATCGTGCGCGTTTTACTTATTATTATTATTATTATTATTATTATTAGTGAGTCAGTTGTAGTCTTGACTTTGTGTCTGCAGTATATCACACGTGAATGTGGATTTTATTATTTTCAGCACGAGTTCATGTAGTAATTCATATTTCTTTTCTGATTACTATTTTATTCGATTGTTTCAATGGTTGATGCATATGTTTTATAAACTTTGAGGAATTGATTGTGTAGTAATATCTTCCTTTAAAATATAACTTATTTTAATGTTAATAACCTTCTTCTTGTTTAAAACGTAGTTAAAAACTACAGTGTATTATTTTAGATCGTATAAGAAGTCGTTTTTCTTCAGATAGACATATAAATGGAGTGATAAATCCTGCTCTCATTAATGTTCTCATTAATGATATTTATTTATTGTAATACTTTCTTTGATAACTGTTTATTTATTGTTTTCATTGTTTATTTATTAATAAAATTGTTTGTTTATTTTTTAAATGATGTAAATTATAATGTTACTTATTTACTAACTAAATTATTGTTTATTTATTTCTATTTTCTTTCTAAAATAATATAAAATATTTAGTTAATCATGTTTTTATTTTAGTTTCATATTAAAATAACAAGTAATATAAAAACTTTTTTTTTAAAAGTCAATTCCTACTTAGGCCAATAGAATTTTTTTTCAGCGATCTACACGCTTCGCCACTGACGGTATTTATTCCTAAATTTATATCCTGCTAAATATCTTACATAAGAGAAATTTTTTAAATGTATTAAACATTAAATAAAAAATAAATAGCTAAAATACCAAAAATTAATAGCTCGAAAAGTATTTCTCACAAAATTGTTAGACAAACTGCGTTAGAAAGGTAAAAAAATTGTATTTTTCTTGATATAAATTTAAAATCTAATGATTATGCCGTTTTTCAAATATTGAATTTCAAAAATTACCAAACTTCACAATAAAGTGCTATAGCGATGTTACAGTTAGCGATAATACAGTTTTTTCAAATATTAATTAATTAATTAAATTTTATTATTTAATTTTAGTTTTATACTTCATTTCTGTTCAAAAGTATAGACTTACTCCACATTTATAGTCTCCTTCGCCCGCGAGCCACCTGATCTTCGTTCGTGAACAGCCTCATTATCTTTTTACGTGTGAAGGTGAGACTATAAATATGGAGTGAGTCTATACTTTTGAACAGAAATGAAATATAAAATTAAAATTAATTAATTAAATTTAATTAATGAATTAATATTTGAAAAAACTGTATCAACTTCAATTGTCATCCAGTACAAGTTTAAAAAAATTTATTTGAACTTGAATGGATGAATAGAAAATATTTTATTAACAACTGAAAATTCCAACAAGATATATATAGAGAGAGTGAGAGCTAATAGTAGGAATTTAAAAATAATGTCCAATTTTTGTACGCGATGTTTAACTGGTATTTGAATACAAGATTTTTGCCAAATTGGCGCCAAAACAAAATCGCGCCAAACAAAGTCTGCGATAGCTGTTCCAAATCATGAAAATAATAATTACTTAATTTCGTCATTTCAAAACTTTCTGCTTCTTAAGAACAGTGCTGGGATAACTCTGTAATTTGGTATATGTGCTGTAATCGTAAAAATATCACAGGGGTACACAATAGACAGATGGTATACCCAGAGAGTGTATGCTATAGATATAGACAGATGGTATACCCAGAGAATACACGCTATATGTTTATGTGAGAAACAAAGTGTATACGGAGATTCTTTAAATAATCCAGAAGGCATACCGCGTATACCATTTTATACCCTCCATTATAACACTATGGTCAGTGACACTCTACGTAACGTAAACTACATTCCGATGCGTGACATGTTTAGTTCGGCGTTTTTGGAAGCAGGTGGTGTCTATTTGAACCACTGCTTGTAGTATCGTTACATTTCACATAAAATAAGATAAATCTGCTACAAATTTCGTTAACATATTAGCATTACTGATAATGTTGCAGGATTTAATACAAAATATACTAAAATTAATTTCAATTTGTCTATACTTAAGAGTTACAAATTACATTGTTTTAAATAAATCATTTGTAATGTTTTAAATTCATAATATAAAACATTTTTTTCTTATTTTATGATGTTTTTAGAAAGTAATAGATTTTTAAACATAAATATAAGATTTTGTGAATTTCAATAGGTTTGTTTACATGTACTATTTCTTATTCATAATGTATTTCATTTTAAAGCGACTTGATCGAAATTATTAAAAATAATATATCAAAGGTCTTGCATAAAACATGAGTTTTATTATTAAACATTGGGAATTAATTTCTAATATAGAACTTTGCAGTGTTACGAAAATAGCACGATTATTATTACGTAAGGAAGTACTTGAACATTTTAAATATTTGATAGAGAAATTTACGTCTGAGGGATTAATGTAAAATAATTATAATTATATTATAGTAATAGGGTAGACTTTCCAGTAACGGGTACTTTTAAGTAATTTCTTTAAAAAATTATGTTTTTAATTAATAGCTATTGTTATTATATTCCATTTTTTAAATTCAATATTTGAATCTATCAACAATATTAAACCAATCTCATTGTCACATTTCCACTTGTGAATGTAAATTTAATTGTAATAAAAGAAATAAATCAAAATACTTAAAATTTCTGCAACGGATATCTACCATTCCAGTTCTGGAAATCCGTTATGCCAGTAATGGACTTCATATAAAAAAGTAATAGGTAATTGTATTATTATTGCGTTTCAAATCTGAATTTAATGAAATTATACTAAATAAACACAATATTCGTTTTGAAATACATTTACCAATTAGGATATCAATAATTAATAAAATATTTATGTTAAAAATTAATTGTGCAATCTAATTATTCTTATTATCACAAGATGAATACTTTATGTATTTCGACAGAATATTTACAATACTGAATTTTAGAGAAGTACATTTGTTAAATTACTGATTTCCCGTTTTAATTCTTAAGGCTGTTCGTCAGTGAACATCCCTACTGTCCTCGCTAATGTTAAATTGATGGGCGAAGGATGCATTCGTATATTTAAAATATCTTGTAAGGAAATTAATATTTTAAACTTCTATTTCTTGTGTACTCTTCTTAAAGTATGTCTTAATTTTTGTCCTAGTTATCAAAATATTTCAAAAATATATACTTAATTTTATGTGAAATGTTAAATTCGTATTCAGTTTAGCTAAGATTTTAACACACATAATTATAAATTAAGCATATGTTTTAGAAATATTTTGATATCTAAGAAAAAAGAGACATCCTTTAAGAAGTGTACACCGCAAACAAAAGTTAAAAATATTAATCTTCTGACGAGATATTTTAAATATACGAATGCATCCTATACCCATATGTTTAACATTAGCGAGGGGAATCGGGAAGTTCAATAACGATCAGCGTTAAGAGATAAATTTCCAGAAACTATTTGATATATTACTTGTAGTAATTAGCAATATAAAAATTATACAAATAAAATTACGGGTTGAATGTATTAAATTCCTATATAAAATGATTTCGATATAAAACTATGGAACTGACGTTTGAGAACCCTGATCTGACGATTTACTAGCTTCACTGATATTATAAATGTAATTAATACTTATAGCATTTTGTATATGTAGTTACTTTGTCAGAAATGAAAAGTCAAACACTGAAGACAGAAATTAATAGATTTTTAAAAACTCGTGTGACTTAAAAAAATGTTTTTATTTTAATTGGGAGGACTTTCTCCATGAGCTCCTTCTTTTCCTATGCCTTTGAACATCATTCCTGCTTCCAGATTGACTTGACAGATTATAAAATATGTAAAGCAGAGTTAATAATAAAAATATTAAAAATTAATTAGTTTAATATTAAAAAGTTTATTAACCACATTAAATTAATTAAAAACAGCTATTTATAAAAATTTTGTTCTTTTTATATCCTGGCAGGTGCAATAAAATTTTTTCATTACTTAGCTGTTGAGTTAAATCAAAATATTTTATGCGCTGTGAACACTACTGAAATTACACTTTTAATAAGGGTCATATAGGGTGTCCATTACTAAGAATGATTAATTAAGCATTTCAGTAATAGACGACAAACTGGTCCTAAAATTTAAAAAATAAATTAGGTTGTGTAATTGACCCTTCATATATAAAATTCAAAGTTTTCCTTTTAATCGCTATCAAAACAAAAACATGAAATTTTTGCAAGAAAATAATGAAGATATAAAATTAATTAATTAAAACCAGCTTGCTCAGTAAAATTTTCACAGAAAAACAATGGAACTGTGAAATTTTATTTTCTATTTCCGTAAAGATTTGAAAAGATTCTGAACAATAAACAAGATTTTAAAACATGCAAAGAAGAGCAATGAAAAACTTAATAAAGGCTGCATATTTTTTGGTTATATTTTTATAAATCAAAAACGTTCGGGTGTATCCATTACTGGAGTATTTACGCGTATGTTTCATTGATTAATTTTTAGAGAATGCAAAGAAAAATATTTTTAAACTATTTGATATATTACTTGTATTAATATGCAATATAAAAATGATACAAAAACAAATTGAGTGTTGAATATTTTAAATTCTTATATAAACTGATTTCGATATAAAACAATGGAACTGACGTTTGAAACCCTGACTTGCGGAACTCCACTACTATAATGAATGTATTTTTGATGGTATAAACATTGGACACTTTCCCACAAATAAAACAATAGAACCAAAACATTTTTGGTCGTGTTTTTGTCCAAATACAAGAGCAAAAATTCTTTGAGAAAATTCCCCCTAAATATCTCCTCTGCTACTAACTTTACTAATATAATAAATATGTTTTTTTAATAATATAAACTCTGGATACCTTATCAAAAAGTAAAAAAAAAACTAAACACGAACATATTTGGTGTTACATGAATACAACTTTTTTTCTCTTATTTGTTAGTATAAAGGGAAATGTTTCTAAATATAAATTATAGGACCTGGGGACTGTATAAATATTTTTATTTCGTAACTTTTAAAGAAATGTTCTGATTGATCCAAACGACTTTAGAATAATTTTTTAACTCATTTAAAACATTTTTGTAATTAGAACTATATGTCTATAACTAACGATTTAGGAATTAGCCATTGAAGAACGTTTAGAGTGGACACTCTATATAATAAATAGAATTTTTTTAAATGAGAAAATATAGTTATAATGAAAACAGACGAAAGTTCGCTTACTATAAAGTCCTAATTTAAAACCTACGGTAAAGCCAGGAGAGATGGCGCAGTCGGAGAGATTGCGCACATAGAGGTTCGGAGGGAAAGAGTAGAGTGAGCGCGCAGCGATTCCAGGTAGTTGTACAACAACAGTAGTGGAGTGTCTACTTGAAAGTGCACATTGATTGCTTTGAGCGTCTAAGATAAAGTATTGCCATTTTGTTTTGTTTTCACAAAGTAAGTGCTTGAATTTTCATAGCTATTCATCAGAATTACAAAATATTTTAAACTTAAAAGATTTCTTTTAAGCTACTAATCTAGACTAACAATGTGAACATCAACGGTTCGTATTAGAAGAGGTCATATTTAAATAAACGACCGCGCAATCTCTCCTACCGAAATTGGAGAGTTTGCGCATCTACTATTTAGGAGAAATGGCGCAGTATCCTCATTAGTTTCCATGCTAGGAGAGATTACGCAGGCTATTGGCAAATTTGCATAAAAAATGAAAAATGAAAATGGACTAATTTTAAGTTAAACGTGTTATTAAGTAACATAATATTATTTTGTAATCTTATCTGGACTTGCTTTTTCTGATTCTTTATTTTTTTTCCTTTAATTAAATTTTTTTAATCGTTTTTAAAATTATTTCCTTTTTCTGATTCTTTAATCATTAAGTTGAAATATTCACTCCTAATACAATAATATTCGTTTACAAAAACCTTAAAGCAATGTTATTTAAGTGTAATTATTATTAACAATTTAATTGTAGTTATTATTAGTAACAATCTCTCCTACCCATGTGCGCAATCACACAAACCCTGTAATGACAGATTGCGCAAAATAACTTTCTTGGTTTTATTACAACTGTTCTACAGGGTGATTTTTTTTTAAAGTTGTGAAAGTAAAACCCTATAACAAAAGAACCACTGGTCCAAATGACCTAAAATTTCACTAGTGTGCTCCCAAAGCAATGGAAATTTTTTAGACGTTGTTAAAAAAAATTTAAATCCCACCGACAGATGGCGCTGTATATGCAGTACAGTCGGGAGACGAACTTGTGCACAACACACGTACAGTGGCTTTAAAAACGTGAAGCACGCACACCTCGTGTTCATTATTTTACGAATATCCTCACAATGACTGTGCCGTTGACGGACCGTGCGTTGTTAGTGAAATTGCATTATCAGAATAACAACAGCGCAGCAACTGCTCTTAGGATATTTAGAACACTTAAGAATTTAAGAAAAGGTCCAATGACGACAGAAGACTGACGGAAGATGGTTTTGAAATTTGAACAGACTGCTTCACTGAGCCTAAAACCCGGTAAAGGAAGGAAACCAGTTGCTGTTACCTACAGCGCCATCTGTCGGTACGATTTTAAGTTTTTTTTTAACTACGCCAAAAAAAATACCCATTGCTTTGGGAGTTTACTGGTGAAATTTCAGATCATTTGTATCAATTGTTTTTTTGTTATAGGGTTTTACTTTCACAACTTAAAAAAAATCACCCTGTATTAAATTGCAACATAACAACAATATAGCAATGGAAATGCATAAAAAACAAAAGAAGTAAAAATTATTCATGAATAGTTTAGCAAAAAATTAATATTTAGATTTTTTATTGCTATTCTTTTGAATTGTGCGCAGACTATCCTAGCTTTACCTTATACGGCTTTACAATATTTATAAATTTTATAACCAGTTAGTTTATTATAATTATTATTGTTCTGGAATAATTCAACCTATGCATCTAATTTTTTATAATTAAAAATATCGATCTAATTTAAAATGTATAAAATACAAAGTAAGTCTGTTCTTATACTTTGAATCATTACTACGGTTCTAAACAAATAAAAATAATAATTTTCAAAATACCCCTTGATTAATTAATGTAAAAATATAACTTTATTTGAATAATATAGTTGGTTTAATGTAGTTGGATCTGGTGCAACTTTTTATTGTTAGTACAAGATTAATAAAAATAATTAAAAAATTCTATTTTATGAATATTTATTTTATTCTAATGTTTATAAAAACATGAAGATTTGAGATCAATTATTTTTCTTTTAAATGTATGGCATTACGTACGATAAAAATAGATATAATGTCTCTAAAATCAAATTACGCACTCTACTGCTTCCATTTGTTCTAGTTGAAACATTTACTTTTAATACTAAATCGATCAATGTTGCTGGGAAAATTACTTGAAGCATGTAAATTATTGTGGATTTCATCCCTACATTATTTGGTTTTCGTATTAGCTAATTATAAACCTACAACTAGTGCATTTAAGAATAGATTCGGCATTTAGGAATGTTGCGTTTATAATGTATTTTACTGTTACGATTTCAAAAGATTCAATTTACCTGATAAAGGAATTACGAAATGCTTAATTTTGTATCCCCTAACATAAAGACCCTAACATAAAATAATTGTGTGCGAGTAACGTTTCAATATTCTACTAATTCGCTGAAAATTAGAAAAATAGCAAGTGCATATTTAATAGTATGGTAATTAAAGTAATGCTCTGGAAATATTAAGATTTTAATGCAATTATTTCTAATTGGCATATGTAACAAATTGATTTCTTGAACCAAAAATAAAATTAATTAGCGATGTTTCAACTGATTTAGATTTCTAAAATCCGATGGAACATTACAACAAAGACAGATAGAACTTTGTATTGAGTACAGATTTCTAAAAAATTAAATATTTTAATATTGCTGTAATATTGAAAGAAAAATGCAAATGTTGAGCGTATGTTGAACCAATATTATAGTACTATCGTTACACATACTTCTGTATACATTAAATACCAAAAAGCTTTTGTTTCATCCTAACTTATGTTAAAATTTAAATACGAAAACAGCAAATAAACTCTTTACACTTACATTAAAACACTTAATGTTTACCCCAGTTATGCAATCAGGACTTATTTGACAATATTTATATCTAAATAAATGTGTACAATGAATGTTTATATCCCAGGCGTATCAAGATAAATGTATTTTCGATTACCTCTGAGGCCGCATCTGAAAAATAAATACTTCCAATTACCAAATGTATACAAATCAAGTGTAGCTTTTAAATATGGTATTTGATTTATAAATGGCTGTAAACATATTAAAATATTAAATTAATTTTTTTATAAAGCTACATACCTATAAGGTATATTTTTAAAACTTTGTACTGCATCTAAGAAGTAAGTACATTAAAATAAAACTCTTTCTTTTATGACTAAAATTTACAGATTTACGATTCTTTGAAGTTTATGAATTTAAAGTATATCCCAGTACTAAAAACGGAAATACGTGGATTTAGTGCGCAGAATTCGCTTATATCTATCATGCATTTGAATATTTTAAACATGGTTATTCAAAGCAATATTGTAAAGACCCTTCATACATTTTATCAATCAAAATAATAAATAAATAAATGTTGTTAGTCT
Source organism: Maratus michaelseni (assembly GCA_963931845.1). Classification (NCBI taxonomy): domain Eukaryota; kingdom Metazoa; phylum Arthropoda; class Arachnida; order Araneae; family Salticidae; genus Maratus; species Maratus michaelseni. The sequence continues at coordinate 213,987,293 of OZ007596.1, read as the reverse complement.
AGAAAAATATTTAAATGCATTTTTCTTTAGAAGTAACTTGTTTTTTATAGCTGTATTTTGATATATTTTAAAAGTTTAAAGCACGCTTAAAGGAATTTTTTTTTCTAAAACTTATTTCATAGAAAATAATGGACGAAGTGGTTTGTTATTTACTCTAATATGAAAATGCAATAAACTAATCTTCATTGTAAAAGAATGAGAAAGTTTTACAGGTTCTACTATAGTTTAAAGAATCAACTTAGGTTTCCGAGTTTTCAAAAATATATAGTAAGGAAGTTTTCAGAAAGGCAATTACTCTCATTAGGTAGCTATTTTGAATAGAATCACAACACCTTAGAAATATAGAATGCATAATAAGCTATTTATACGAGAAAAACTGAAAGGTATGTGAAGCACAAATTACCATCATTTAAGTGAGTCAAACATCCCAAGTCTTCCCTTCATTCATTCAATTTTTAAATAATCATAAAATTAGAAAAACAAATCTAAATGCAATATCGACATGGATAAACAACACAGTTCCGTGGAAATATTTAACAAGTGGGTAAGTGTGATCGAAGATCGCTCAAAGGGTTTCGTTTAATATTTCTTTCAAAACACTTTATCCTTTCTTTAATAAATTCAAACAAATTTCTTTTAGCAACAACAACAAAAAAACCATGTTTTTTATAAAGTAAAAGTTTACCGGTCTATTTTCTCGTTTTTTTCGAATACGGAAAGCCGGAGAGCGGTCCAAGCCCGCTATTATATTCTGTCATAATAATATCCGTCATACGGACTAAATGCAATATTTAAAAAAAAAAAAAAATTAAACAAATTGTACACCTTCAAATTGTTAAAATATGCGAATATTTCCATAATCGGATTTTATCACGATTCAATATGTTTCTCAAACTCATATATTTACTATTCTCTATTATTTATATTGATACTCGCTTTGTGTTATTCTCAAACATTTGAAAAATTAGTTAAACTTCCTATATGACGTCAGATTTTCTTTGTAATTCTCTAATGACGTGATATTAATCTGCTTTGTCCACTTACACATACTCATACTCCTTGTATTATTGAGAAATCTTAGACATTTTCCGTTTTATTACGACTATGACGTCAATCAATTTTATTTCATATTTATCTTTTTTCCAATTGGTGAAACTTTTTATTTCATTTCCATTTTTCACATGAAAATCGTATGATAGAAAATTAATTATTGTAGAAAGAATTTCATTGTGGATTTTTAGTTTTTGGCATCAGCTATAACGAAAAATGTTTCAATTTAATAGGAAAAGGCTGTTAAAATTTTGGTTTTTTATCTCTATTTATTAAAATAATAAGAATTTTTCAAATTTTAATATTTTGAGCTCTTCACAGCTGCTATTCAGATTTATACACGAAGTTTCAACCCTGTAAGTTACATACTTTTTGAGAATGGCTCTGTGACGGACAGACAACGGAGCGGGGGTAATAGGGTTTCGTGAGAAGAACGAAACCCTAAAAAGGCTATTAAGTATATTATATGAATATTTTTTAAAAAGTCTATTCCTATTTTTCTGAAGTTTATATATTTCTAGCATATTTTTGAACATTTTAAACATATTTATTTAAATTAGTATTGTACTATCTCGTCACAGAATGCATGTTTGATAACATAAAAAAATTATAAAAGCTACTTAAAACCTACAGTTTTTAATTATATTTTACTTTTGAACCAAGTAGATGTTTTTATTATTAATTATTTTTAAAGTTTAAAGCATGCTTCAATGGGACTTTTTTTTGGAAACCCTTTCAGAGAAAATAATGGAGTAAGCGGAAAGTTTTGTTCTAATCCGAAAATCTAATAAGCTAAACTTTAGGGTAAAATAATGAGAATGTTTTGCAGAGTCTTATCTAATTCAAACAATCTAATTACGTTGCGAAGTTTTCGAAATTGAGGTAAGAAAATTTTCTAAAATGTAGCTACTCTGATAACTACCCTTCAAAATCTTGAGATAGGAATTTAAAAACATCTTTGTCATATATTTTTACTCAAAACTAAAAGGTGTAAAATCGATATTTATTTTCAGAAACAAATATACTTCATAAATGTTTCACTTTTTCTACGCTCGTATGTTGCAGTTCTAAGTAAAAACTTTGTAAATTTTTACAATTATTTTCGTGTTAAATTGAAATCTTTTTGCATGCATTTAAAATGATGAATGGATTACATTACGAAAGAAATGCATTTTGTAAATATATGAATTATCACGTGTTTTATATTTTGATGATTATGTTAAATTTTTGGCTATCACACCATGTTAAGTAAATTTCTATTAAAATTATTTCTTTCAAAAATATATTGTACAGACACTTCACAGAATACTTTTTTCATAAAATGAAAATAAAATAAATGCTACTTGCGTAAGAAAATGGTTAATAGCAATTTTTTCTTTCGAACTAAGTTGCTTTTAAAAGCTGTATATCGATTTATTGTAAAATTTTAAAGATTTCTTCAACGAGATTTTTTTTTAGAAATTTCATCAAAAATAATAGAGTAAGTGGTTTGTTTTACACTAATCTTAAAATCTAATGAATTTATAGCAAAAGAATGAGAAAGTTTTCAAAGTCTATTCTATTTCAAACAATTTTTGAACGTTTCTGAGTTTTTGAAAATAATTTAAAGACGTTTTCATAAATGTCGCTACTCTGATTTATATTATAACACTATAAGATCTTTATATAATATTTTTTGAATTATGAAACAATTTTAGTATCATTTTTCTAAAATATATAAGCTAAAATTTGTTGTTTATGATGCGAAACAAAATCGTTTGATAAATTTCCATCTTTTTACATGCTTTGCATTACTGATCTAGGCTATATCCCAGCCATAATAACTTGTATAACAATTCTCATGTTGAGAAAAATTCTTTCTCCATAAAATTAAAATGGTTTTGTGTGGCTTAAAAGCACATAATATGTTTCGTCAAAATACGTAGGAAACAATTTATCAATATTTTTAAAAATTATATTGGTTCGAAAGATACCAGGAACTTATTGACATTCCAATTTCCAAGATTGGTTCATTGGACGTGAAAGTAATCTTTGTTCATTTATATGTTATAGTGAATAACCCGAAATCAGTCAAAACCCGAATTAACTAAAAAAAACGCGTTCTAACTGAGAGCTCCAATTAAAACGATTTTTAATTTCATTTATTTCAGTTAGAACGCTTTCTAATTTAGAGCGCAAGGAAAACCCCGTTTTATTCGGGTTTTGGCGGATTTCTTAGACAATATTATTTGTATCTATAAAAAATTATTGATATAAATCAGTTAAAATGCGTTTTAACTGATTTATTCTAGTTAGAACGCGCTCTATTTTAGAACGCTAGGACTACTAGTAACATATATATGTGTTTTAACCAGTTATGTAAAAACCGGAAATCTGTCAAAATCTAAATTAGCTAGAGAAAACGTGTTCTAACTGAGAGCTTCAGTGAAAACGCGGTTTAATTGGTTTATTCCAGTTTGAACGCTTTCTAAATTAGAGCACTAGGAAAAACCCGTTTTCCATGGTTAATTCGGGTTTTGGCTGATTTCGGGTTTTCACTATAACATATACACCATGTACAAAATGGAAGATAATTAAAATAAATCTTTAATCATTACAATGCAGTTGTTTTATATTTTATATAGAAGAAGCTATATTAATATTAGCACACTCACTGTAAATCAAAAATTCTTTTATATTTTGGTAACCCGATATATTTGTATATGGGTCTAATATTGCGAATCACGTGGGCGGCTGAGATTGGCACCGATACGGCCGGCATGCAGCCCCCCCTCCCCCCCCGTGACGCAATAAAATTAAGTTCAGTAGCACCTAGTTTACTGCTCGAAGAGGAAGCAAAAAATGCTGCTTCCTCGAATTATTTCTCGAATGTCTTTCATTAATGTTTAATATATGTATAGATGTGTGTCCGTCTTTTGTGTACGTGAAATAAAATGCAAGAAAGACAAATTACTTAAATTTATTAGAACTAGATTACCAGATTTTAAATCTAAGAGAGTTGCTTCAGTTTTTAATTGCTCTCCCTTTGTGTGACTCTCCATTGGTGCACGAAACCCGGGAGTTTCAATGTTGATAATTCATGATAAGGATTATGTCATCTTCAAATGAGCAAGAAGGATTTGCGTGCAATTATTATGGATAAGTAAGCATTTAATCTCGGCAAAACAGGTACTGTAACTTTTTGTTTTAAGCATGGATCTAGAGAAGTTAAAAAAAAGCGTAAGGTAATAAAAATTACCTGTACAAAATTTATAACGAAAATTGATACATTTATTGAAACTATAGATTTTAATAACGAAAGTCATTTTGAGCAACTTACGGAATTTTTAAGCAATCTAAATGAAAAACAAGATGAATTAAAATTAATAAATTCAAAAATTGAAGAGTTAATTTCTGATAGCACTGTTTTTGAAACTGAAATACAAAATAGTATTGAGTATGATGATACGATTAATGAAACAAAATTCAAAATTAAAGGAAAATTAAAGACAACGCTGAATTGAGCAACACAAGTACTGTATCAAATGCAAGTACAGTTTCCTATCCTAATACACGATCACCTGCAATCAATTTACCAAATATAACTATTCCGATTTTCAAAGGTGATCCTAACACATTTCTAGAGTTCATAAATAGTTTTAAAAGTACTATTGATTCTAATGATAGCTTGAGTAATATTGAAAAGTTTATATACTTGAAGTCGTTTCTGTCTGGAGAGACTTATAGAACGATTTCGGGATTTGCCCTAAATGAACACAATTATAATTCGTCTCTAGATTTACTAGAAAATAGATATGGAAAACAGAATATTTCATTAGTGGGTTTATAAATAAACTATTAGAAATTAAGCCTGTAAACTCTGCTTCAAATACTAAATTGTTACGGGAATTGTACGATGAATGTGAAATTAGCATTATAAATTTACAAGCGATGGTAGTGGCTTCAGGTAATTTCGGATATTTACTGATTCCAATAATTTAAAGTCAATTACCCATAATTTGGTTGTAGAATTTCAAAGAAAAAAATGTTGATAAATCTGGTGACGTCAATGAATTGATGAATTTTATAAAGTTTGAAATAGAGTCACGAGAAACAGCTAACGCGGTGTCAGGAATTTTCTTAAAAAATAATGAAACATCTCGATGGGAAAGAAAAATTCCTACTAGATTAAAAACTAATGTTCCCACTTCAGTCGCACTTAACACGGTCATAAACAATGTTTGCATATTTTGCAATTCGAATCGTTATAGTCTAAAATGTAAGGAAATCTCGGACGAACAAAAACGTTATAAATTTTAAAAAAATGGAAGGTGTTATCGATGTTTGAATAAAAATCACCTATTATCTTCTTGTAAAGTAAAAATTCATGCTTCCGAATTGTGCCAGAGTTATCAGCATAATTATTTATTTTGCCCTACTAAAAAACCTAAAAATCGTCCCGTTGAGAACACGGAAACACCTGAATCTTCCCAAATTCTTGAAAACCAAATTATGTTATCATTAGTTATTAAGACTCAAAATTCCCCTGAAAAGTATTCAACATTATTACAAACCGCTTGTGTACAGGTGCAAGGTATTTCTAAAACATTATATACGAGGCTTTTATATGACTCAGAATTTTCCAGAACATTTCTTACAAAGAGTTTAGCGACAGCTTTGAAATTAAAACCTATGAAAAAAAAGGCTTCTAGTTTATACGTTCACAAGCCGCATGGCCGTAGAACAGGAGTTTGATGTTGTAAATATTAGGGTTCGCAGTTGCGTTCCCCCCTACCCCGGTATACAAATTGAAGCGCTTGTGTCAGGGGTCATTAGTGGAGCGAAAATTATCGCATCTGTTGATTCTCAGCTAATATACAAACTCGGTCTGAATGAAAATGAATTTGCAGACACATTTATTCATGCAAAACCCATCCAAATTCTTTTAGGGGCTGTTTATATGTTTTCAACGATAATTGGAGAAGTTAAAAAAATAAATCAATTCTTGTTTATTCAACCAACAATATTTGGAAATACTTTAGTAGGAAAAGTTTATAGCGCTAAATTATAGAGTACTTCCTGTTTAACCCTTTCCGGCACAGTGGTCCCACTCCGGGCACACCTAATTTTAATTCCAAACTTGCATACGACACCAAGAATATTTTAATAAAATTTTGTTTCTATAATGAAAGCTTAAAATAAGAAGTTCTTATTTTCTAAAAAAGTCGTTTGTAAATTCCGGTGTCAGTCAGTAATTTCACATTTTACGAACAGAATTTGTCTGTGCCGGATAGGGTTAAAAATAATATGCTCGTCAATAGATAATGACTTAAGAAATTAATGGGAAATGGAATCGTTTGTATTTAATCAAATAAATAAACAATATGATGAACATTTTGAGGTCATAAATAAATTTGAGAAGGAAATGTGTTTCGAAAATGATAGGTACGTCACATCACTTTTGTGGCGATGTGATACGGTTAGACAAAATTTATGTAAAAATAACAAGGTCGCGGAAAAACTATTTGCAGTTTTGGAAAGATGATTAAAGGATGATCAATCTTTATTTTTAAGATATAATGAAATTATGAAGTAACAACTGAATGAGGGACTTATTCAAAAGTGTAATGATAATTGTTCTGTAGATTACGTAATACCTCATAGAGCAGTTTTTAGGGAAAAATCTTCTAGTTGTAAAACTAGAATTGTGGTTGATGCGAGCAGTCGAGATGGTAGTAACAAAAGTTTAAATGAATGTCTTTTCTCTGGGGAAAATTTAAATCCTAATCTCGTAGATGTTATATTAAATTCCAGGCAACATAAATTGCTTTTTGTGGGGATTTGACCCGAGCCTTCCTACAAATAGAAGTATCAAAAATGACAGAAATTATTTATGTTTTTTGTATTTTGGTGATTGCGACATAGATAAACCTTTATATCATTTTAATCGTCATTGTTTTGGCCTCAGCAGCTCTCCCTATGTTTTGGCTTCGACTATTAAAAAACACATTAAAAATTATAAGGAAGCCAATCCCATCGCATAGCATATGTTAGATAATTATTTGTACGTAAATGACTTAATTTACGGAGCATCTACGGTACCAGAAGATTTCAAGCTGTCATCTTGTGCAGTTTCAATTTTTAAAGACGCGAATAGGAAGTTACGGAAATTTAACTCCAATTCTTTAGAATTAAAGGAACTGTGGAAGAATGCTGACCTTGTAATAGAAATAGAATAAAAACAATTAAACCTTAAAACATTAGGAATTAACTGGAATAATAAGGAGGATTTTTTGTCCATAGATTTGACATATTTAGCTTCAAACGGTGATACATTACAATTCACCAAAAGACACGTTCTCCACACTGCTGCTCAAAAATTTTAACCAATCGGCTTCCTCAATCCTTTTATGATACGAATTAAGCTCCTCTTACAGGAATTATGGGAATGTGGTCTTGACTGGGGGTGACACGTTTTCCGAAGAAATTTAGAAAAAATATCAAACATGGTATAAAGAAACAAAACTACTAGGAAATATAAAAATACCTAGATATTACTTCGACTCAGATGTAACAGTAAACAAAGTTCAAATTCATATTTTTTCTGATGCTTTGTTAAAATTATACGGAGCTGTGGCCTATTTCAGATATAGGATATCCGAAGACCATTTTAAGACTTGCTTTAAATTTTCTAAATCTCGAGTTGCTCCTTTAAAAAGAATTACCTTGCCGCGATCGGAGCTTTTAGGAGCCTTAACAGCTGCTGGAATTGCCAACCATCTTAAACATCCTTTCAGCGATATTGAACAGATAATTTTGTGGACCGACTCTACAATTGTTTTGCATTGGATTAAAGGATCTGCCTCCAGGTGGAAACGTTTTGTAGTTAACCGCGTAGCGGATATTCAGGGGATGACCGACCCTAGTTCTTGGCGGCATGTCAATAGCAAAGATAACCCGGCAGACATGCTTACTAGGGGGGGTCTCTTCCAAAGAGTTAATAAATTCAAGACAGTGGCGGAATGGTCCTGAGTGGCTTATTAATCCCGAAAATTTTTGGCCTAAAGAAAATAAGTTAAAAATCAAATCATTCATTCCAGAATTTGAAAATGAATGTAAAGGCGAAATTATGGTTAATTCAATCATTGTTAATGAAAAAATAATCGACATAGATAAATTTAGTAGTTTGAAAAAACTGTTAAGAGTAATGGCTTACGTGTTATATTTTATAAAATTGTTAAAGAGTAATCACGAGAAAGTTAGTACACTTACACCAGAAGAACTTCGAGATGCAGATCTGTATTGGATAAGACTACTTCAAAATGATTTTTTTGCGAATGATAAACAGTGTTTAAAAATTGCCAAACCTCTTCCAAGGAACTCTCATTTACTTTGTTTGAACCCCTTCCTTGATTCCGAAGGCGTCTGCGTGTCTCTGGTCGACTTGGGAAAGCTTATTTTTCAACGGATGAAAAACACCCGATAATTCTTCCGCCCAAACGAAGTTTTCAGAATTGATAATTTGGGATGCTCATGCTAGAATGTTTCATTCAGCAGTTTCTCACACACTCGTACAAGTGAGAGAAAAATTCTGGTTACTAAAAGCTAGACAAACAATAAGAATTCAACTGAAAAATTGCATTATTTGTAAACGGTTTTCTTCATTTCTAGGAGACCAGACGGTAGCTCCATTGTGACCTGATCATGTTGAACAGTCAGCTCCCTTTAGCGTAATAGTAGTCGATTTTGCAGGGCCTTTATTCGTGTAAGATTCTGACAGTAAACAGTATATATTACTGATAACGTGTGCTGTAACAAGAAATATCCACCCGGAACTTGTTGACAATTTGTCACCATAAACATTCTTACTTGCCTTTAGACGGTTCATCGTTCGTCGTGGATTGTGTTCCGTTGTATATTCCGATAACGCACAAATTTTAAAATGTGCTGAAATAGAACTAAAATGACTATGGTCTATAGTGACTCATCCAGAGGTGAAAGAATTTTTTGCTTCCAATAACATCAAATGGAAGTATATAGTGGAAAGGGCCTATTTTGCTTATGAAAGAATGGTAAGAAGTGTAAAAACTGATCTGCGAAAGACATTGGGCAGATCTTCTCCGACCCTTGTGAGTTGTATACCGTACTTATTGAAGTGGAAGGTATGGTGAACTTCAGACCTATGACATACGTAAGCAACGAAAGGACGGTCCCACTGCCATTAAGTCCAGCTAATTTTTTAATAGGGAGAAGAATATCTTCTCTTTCCCTCGTACGGCTCCACCTTGACTCTAATTTCCCTTCTAGGAAAGAATTGCTTAAAGCTTATAACTATCAGGAAAAATTGATGCGGTCGTTTTGGTCTAGATGGAAGAATGAATACCTATTAAATTTGAGGTCAGCCCACCAAAGTTCGCATAAAACCAATCTTCCCCAATTTAAAATAAATGATGTTGTATTAATTAAAGTTGATTAATTACCTAGAAATTTCTGGAGTTTAGGTAGAATTATAGAAATATTTCCTGGAAGAGATGGCAAGGTGAGGGCATGTAAAATAAAGACTGAAAACTCTATTTTGAAAAGACCTGTACAACTGCTACATAATTTAGAACTCATGGACTGAAACTGAATCTGAACATTAGTGTTTAAATACTAACATAATTCTTCTTCTTTATTTATTTTAGTTGAATTTATATGTGTTGAACTGTTTTTTTTAAATTTGCCTTGAAGTATGTATAATTTTATTATTATTTGATATTTGTATTTGATTTAATTTTTATAACTTGTATTGTTATTTAATATTTGTATTGTTATTTAATTTGTATTGTTATATATGTTTAGTGATGTACACCCCTATGTTCATGGTGGGACAGTGTGTTTCGAATCACGTGGGCGGCTGCAATTGGCGCCGATACGGCTGGCGTGCACCCCCCCCCCCCATGACGCAATAAAATTAAGTTCAGTACCACTTAGTTTAGTGCTCGAAGAGAAAGCAAAAAACGCCGCTTCCTGAAATTATTTCTCGAATGTATTTTATTAATGTTTAATATATGTATAGATATGTGTCCGTCTTTTGTAAAAAGAAAGAAAGACAAATTACTTAAATTTAAAAGAGCTAGATTACCAGATTTTAAATATATAAGAGTGTTGCTTCCGTTTTTAATTGCTCCCCCTTTGTGCGACTCTCCATCTAATGGTTTCAACCTCAACTTGTAATTCTAATTTGTGTTGCGGTAGGGTTAAAGATTCCGAATAATATTATCCTTCCGATTATCTAAACTTTCACAACACAAGAGAAAACACAACCAGAAGAAAATTCAGAAAACCTGTATAACTACACATAAAAAAATGTATAAAACAGTAAGAAGTATACGTGTAATGCAAAATCTATAATAAAAAAAAATTACAGTTTTCCCAAAATGTTCACAAAATCTATTATCACAATCTTTTAAAATTTGTAGCTGACATGTATGTATTAGGATCATGTTTCTAAAATCTGTAGCTAACATGTATTTAAATTTTTAAACGTATTTATTGAAAGCGCATTTATTGTAAAGTCTGTTCAGGAAAATGTTTCAAAATAAGTGCTTTTTATGTTATGAAAATATTTGTTGCAATTTTCTCTAAAAATAAAGTGCTTTTAAAATTTCTATAGCAATTGATTTATTCTAAAAGTTTAAAGCAAGCTTCAATGGAACTTGTATTTTTTTCGTATAATTTTTTATTTAAAATAGTGGACAAAGTGGCTGTGTTTTGAAAATCTAATAAATTAACTTCTGTGTAAAAGAATGAAAAAGTTTAAAGTGTCTAATATAGTTCAAACAATCTAATTTCGTATAAAAGTTTTCTAAAATAAAGTAAGAGAATTTTCAGAAAAGTACCTATTCTGATTAATACAATAATACTACAAGATATTTATACAATATTTCTTTAAAATACCTTTGTTGCGTTCATTTACCCCAAAAAAGGTGTAAAATTTATGTTTATGATGCAAAAAAGTTCTGTATATTTCTGATCTATGTTAACCCTCTAAGCGTGTAGAACGTAATATTCCGTTCACTAAGCTCCAGGTTTCACTGCAATATATGCAATGTTTAAGATAATATAATTCTATAGATTTAATGAATTTTCAAAACATTGAAGAACGATTAATACTCTCAAGGGTTACATTCATATTTGCAATTAAGTTTTATTTATAATGCTGAAAGAATCATATTTTTTTAGCATTTAAAAAAAATGCAGAGAAAACAACATTACAATTTTACCCTTTTTCAAAACGCTCAGAGGGTTAAAATCTAGAAATTTTTCACAAACATTTTCATAGTGTGTAAAATTATTTTTTATACATTTAAAATGGTTATATTACGAAGTGAATGTATTTAGTAACATCTTTAATTCTCACTTATTTCATATTATATTTCGCTTATTACATTAAATTACATCCGTTTTTTTTAAATATTTGCATACATTTCAATCTGATTTTACTAACAAGGATCCGGAAACAATTTTTTTGTTTTTCGTCTTTCTTAAAAAATGGCTGAGATAAAATAGTTTGAAATTGTAGTGTGCTGCTATTCCAAAATTAATTTCATTTTGAGAAAAAATTTCATTTTGCGAAAACATGGTTTATCGCAAATTTTATTTAATAGTTGTAACTATTGTTGTTACTCTCATACGTTTAACACTACCTAGTCATATCCACCAGTGGCCAATTCTCACCAAGCCTTGCGCTATTTGGCGAAATACCACAAAATTTGGCGACCAAAAGTAAATCTCCATAAATAAAGTCATATTCAGGGTTCATGAGAAGAAAAAATGCATGCAGTCTACAAAAAAAAAAAAAAAAAAAAAAAAAAAAAAAAAAGTAAGGTGTCCAATAATTTTAAAGGTCTCATCTTATTTTGTCATGTATACCACACCCTCGTTTAAGATGAACACACACTCTAATTTTTAATGCCTCATTTGAAAAGAAAACCGATTTTATTCAATTAAAATCTAATAGTCACTGCTTAAAATTGCACAGTATTCATAAATTTGAATTCCAAATTGCCAGCCAAACATACAACCAAGCATACAATATACAATAACCAACGGTCATATATATAGATGCCAGACAAATCTCAAATACTTATCGTGTATCAAATGCATCCAGATTTTAAAAGTAAATTCTGAAGAGGCAAAACTACGTGTTGATACAAAATAATACAGTAACTTCTTTTTTTTTCTCCACATAGCTATAATCACTTAAACTTTACCTTTGTAAGATTTTTATTTTACTTTCTTTAAAGTTTAATTTCTTTTATGCCATAGAAACTTTAGAATGATGATTATTCATCATGCGATATACAAGTCTCAATTTTCTAATCTGCTATACTTCAAATAAATCAATGATCAACGCTAAATTTTGCTTTGCAATAACTTAAATTGTTTTTAAGGACTATTTTGTTTATTTAAGGAGTTCTAAGTCCTCCTTAGAAAATATTTTATGTTGAAGGTGTTTCCAAGGAGTCTAAGGAGCGTATGCACCCAGCAACTTGGATGTAGCTGACATATTCGGTGAAAATCTCATTCTAATTCAGTGCTGATCAATACTGGGATTGAATAATACATAATCGAGTTCCAAGTTCTAAGTTCTCCTTAGAAACTTTTTCATTTTTAAGGAATTTCCAAGGAGTCTAAGGAGTGTACGTACCCTGAAACTTGGATATAGCTGACTTATTTGGTGACAATCTCATTCTAATTTAGTATTGACGAAAACTGGGATTGAATCTTCTATAGTCGCATTTCAAGTTCTAAGTTCTCCTTTGAAACTTTTAGGTAGCTGTCATTACAAAAAGCTACCTGTTGCAGTCGTTTGGAGGAAAGCAATTAAAAAAAAATGGTATATTTTCACCGATCATGACCCCCAGACCCCCAAACCACCCTCCACATGTTTGGAATTGTAAATAGTGTGCATAGCATATATAATTCTTTCAGAGGGGCACTGATAAAAGTTCTGTTGCATTATGGTTTATAGAGAAAAATAGTTTGCAATGTATTTTAATGATGTTACACTTATTCAAACATATTAAAAATTATATATATTACTGAGTGCACTACATAATGCTACAAGATAGAACATCGTGTGCATAGCATTTATCGTTCAATTACAGGGACACACACAAGTATTTCGTTTATTTTACTGTCTATGAGAGATAAATCACCAGAAGTGCATTTTCCGTCGTCGCATCCATTTTCAAATTTATCTAATTTTTTGCATATTACTTGGTGTATATATAAATTTTATTGATCAGATACAGGGCTGCACAACAGAATTCGATACTTTTCTGTTTTAGACGGAAATTGCTAAAAGGGAAGTTTAATTGTGTTATGCTTTCGAAACAAAACTAAATTTTAGCATACAATGTAGTACATATACAAATCTGTAGGTCATATTCATGGTTGCACATATGTATTCACATTCTTTTCCGACTATAATTTATCGTGCAATTGACTGGGCAGAGACGAACTCAGACTTTTCATTTTTAAGCTTCTCCGACTGTCTATCGAGCCTAATGGTTCTATATAAATTTCATATTGACAATAACATAAACAAAAGTGACTCTTCACTTTGTATATGTGTAAAAAATTAACTTAACTATACTACATCCTAGATCACCTTGTTATACGGCGAAGTTTTGTTACAGTATTTTGAATATGTTGGAAAGTGTTTTATAATCTATGCTTCCCACATGATTTTTCTTCCTGTTTATCAATTTTTACGAATAATACATTTACGAAAAACAATATTTCACGATTTAAATGTAAAAAAAAAAACAATAATAATAATTCCTAAAATATGTTTTAAAAATTTTAAATATCATCGTTTAAATTAATATAAGAAATTTTCTAATAAACAAATGAGAGCTATAAAAATTACTTGAAAAAACATTTTATGTTTATCATTACTTTATTATTTCTATTAATAATTTATTATGTAATTTACATTTCATAATTTTATCTGCATTTTAGGATAGCTGTTGGACCAACATGATTAATCTCTAAAATGTGAGTTATTCTAATCATATACTTTAATTAGCTGTGATATTAATTACACGCACGAAAAGTTATTTCACATATTATGATTAAATACTCTAACTTAAATTATGAATGTTTCGGAGAAATGGTCTTTGAATGCTTCGGAGATTGAATTTAGTTTTTTTTTTTTTTGAAAGATTTTTACATTTTAATTAAATGTGAAGATAAATGTAAGCATATGAAAATAACTTTAAACAAGAAAGAAAAATCATGCGTCAAGTATAGATTATGAAACACTTTTCAATATTTTCAGACTACTGTAATAAAAAATCACCATTTCAATAAAGTGAAAGATGATATCTAAGTAAACAATTTGGAAAACGCAAAACAGTTTCACCAATTACCATATTTTCTAAAAATTATGTTTTATGTATTTTTCTTGCAATCCCCCCTTTTTTTAATTATTGTGAAATTTAATCCTTGACTATACTTCCTGTTTTCCATTGACATTGCATTAGATACAAAAACTTCTTCATTGAGAGGAATTATTGTAAATTTGTACGTAAAGGTGTATTTAACGCTTAATTAGTATATATTGTATCTAAAAAAGTGCCTATATAAAATTTTGAATTGTAAATTCTTTCAGCTTTAAAAATGAAATTTTAAAATTTTCTGTCGTTTTCTTCAGATATTGTTTATGCGGTTGTTTTTAATGACTCTTATACATTGGGGGGGGGGGGAATATAACGATGTTTAGAAAAGAGATTTAAAAAGCAAATAAAAATAGAAAATCTAATGATTAAAGAGTGGAATATTTAATTATTTTTAAAATAATACATATATATTATATAACTATATGACTTTATGAAAATTAAATTTGAAGTTCAGAGTAATGTACTTTAAAAATACCTTCCATAAAGTTTATTTAAATGTATAGTTTAAAGTTGCATATTGATAAATAATTTTTTTAACTTGTTTAACGCTTTTGTTTACGAATTATTTAAAAACAAAATCATTTTTCTAATTGACATAATTAAAATATTATTCTAAATTGTGTAGAAAAAATACTATTTTTTTGCCACATATGACGCCTTGATATTTACTATTTGCCGTAAAATTAAAATTTAGTCTAAAACCTATTTTAAAACGTTGATTGTTCACACTTTTCAACATAATTGAAAAGCAAAATTAAAAAGCATTTTAAATCAGACAATTAATAAAACTGAAAAACACATTAATATCACATAATAAAATCAATAACAGAAACATTCCAAGTTCTATCATCAGTATAAATGTCAATCGAAAGCCAAAACCGTTGTTTACACATTTTCACGTTTCAAATTATGCATTTAAAATATTAAATAAGCAGGGAGTATATGTTATAGTAGAACCACATAATCTACTGGAATTGTACATGCTTTGTTTACGAGGTAATTTTGCAAACCAACCTTCTAGAAAAAATCTAATTTTTTAATTATTGCAATTAGATATATTTATTTTAATATTTTCTATACCTGGGATGTGGTCGGCATCTATTCAATGATTAACACGTCTCTATTGTAAATTGCAGGAGTTGTAATCATGTTTATGGTCTTCTAAGCGGATGTTGCTTGATCGTCCATTTTCACCAATATAAATAAAGTCACAATATTTACAAGAAATCCTCTAAGTTATACCAGTACTCTGTGAAAGAATATTTAAATCTTGAATTTGTATAATATATTCATCTAAAATATTATATCACCAGGAGGTTTATATCACAGTAAAACCATATATTCAAGTGCAAATGCACATGGTTTGATTAGGGGAGATTTCTGTAATCTTTTAAACCAATCTCATAGAAAAATTCTAATTTAAAAAGTATTGCTGGAATTGTAAGCGCGTTTGTACACTTCTAAGTGTGTGTTACCCTATCGTTCAGTTAACCAAGATAAATAAAGTCACAAACTTTACAAGGAAAACTATAAACTATATCGGTATTCTGTAAGAGAGAGACTTTAATTTTGAATTCGCATAACATATTCTTCAAAATTAGAAGTTACGGGACATTTATAATACGAAATGTAAATAATATTATGTGGATCAAATTGTGGTTACATTAAAGGACTTCTTTACTTATTTTAAATTTTCAAGTTAATTATTTATTTATTTTTAAACTGACGCAGAAATGAAGAATTTTGTTTTATAAATAACCTTGTTCTTTTACGTACACGGTGATTCAGAACTACATATCTAAATTTGCAGTCTGATCCGGCACACAAAAGCAATCAGTAATTATATAAAAGCACCTGCTAATATTCCAAATTTTAAATAATTTTTAAATTTAAGTTTGGATTTGTCTATGGGATAATTAGTCTACTATGCGTGCATCTACAAATAAGAAATATATGTGAAAGTTTTAACAGAATTAGTATACGTTTCAAGTACAATGCAGAATTCGATTTTAAATATTTCACTCTCTTTGGTGGTTTAAAAACGTATATACGTTTTCTACAAAATTATGAAATTATGATGATATCTGTTTTTGAATGGGTGTTTTCCACTGATAAAGTTTTCAAAATATACAGTGGAAGAATGTTTACATATATTTATTATACATGCTTTTTAGAAGAATGCAGAAAGTAATTTTTAGTTACCCGTACGTTTGGGAATGCTTCAGTTTAGGGCATCATACTTTAGGCGTTTTCAGAGTTAAACAACAAATTATTTGAAAATTGTACGCTTGATATTTGCACGATATGTAAAAAATGAGTTCTAATTTTTATGTTTTCATGGATACTCTGTAAAGAAGATTACAGTGACCTTTAAGTAAAATTTGATTAAATTCCTAATTTAAACTAGAACTGACATTTAGAATTCAAATAAATTTACATATCGCTATTAGTTAAGAAAAAAAAAGAATTTCTATTTAAGAAAGAAAGAAATATATCTATTTCCGAAACATAAATGATGATAATTATAAAGAATAAATTTAATTTTTATAATTAAAGAAGATGTGTAATTTGAACACTACGAACGAAGTTTTAATGTCGTAAAAGTAAAATTTATTCGACTTTTGAATAAAAAAGAAAATTATGATAGCAATATTTCAAACATTGAGTTTTTAAAAATGTATATCGTGAATTTTTAATATAAATCTACAATGTAATCACCCTGAAATAATTTATTATGTGCACTTTTGATTTTCTCTTTAAACTTCATAAGTTTGTATGATCGTACCAATTAACAGACAAAAAAAAAACAAGGTAGATTGTTTTAAATATTCAAGGGATTTGCAAATTAAATTTGTACTTCTAAGTAAATAATTCATAAATTAACTATGCTTAATTTTAAGAAAGTCAAAATAATCCCAAAACTATTACAATAATATATCGCATGATTAAATGCACATCCATGATATGTGCTCGTGATAACTACAGACATACGAAGTTTAACAAAAGTTCGCAAAATGATTCATGAAGTTTAGTGAACCAAATTTAATTCGAAATAACAATAACTAATAATTTATGAAAGTTTTTCCTTTTATAAACGCAAAGTTTTGTATTGAAAAAACTTTAATAATATCAATTAAACATAATCAAACTTTCAATGAATACAAAGTACATTTTTTTAGTGTTTAAAGATTAATTCTTTTAAATGCGATGCATTTTAAAATCTGTATATATATTTTTTTAACGTAGAATTTTGAAATTTTTACACAGAAGGATATAAAACACAACACAAATTTGGTTACTAATAAATACTTTTCATAATGATATTCTATTTATGTAGGATTTTGCTTAGACTATAAGTAAAAAAATCTAATAAATGAATTTGTATTTTAGATTATTTTTTTCTTGAAAACATAAATTGATAAGTATATTTATTCGTAAAAATGTGAAAAAGAATAATAAATATTTTTTAGAAATTAAGAAAAACATATAAGATATCTTCTTTTAGTATATTCATTAAAATAATTTTTTTTTTCATTTAGGAGATAACATGATAAGTAATAATAATAATAATTTAATTTTTGAAACTTTCAAAATTTAAAATTGCATTATGTGAGAAAAATGTTTCTATATCTCTTCTGTAACATTCTTAATCAGGACAATTTAAAAATACTACTAAATAGTCTACATCCAGTTAAGATGTTCTGAATAGTATTTTCAGTATATGCAAAATGGAACTTTAATGCGATATTAAATATGCCTGTTGACTATTGACATATCTGTTACGCTTTCGTAAAGCTTTGAGGATTCTTTTACAGCATACACCAGGAAAAAAGACAAATATTGCCTAATCTAAAAAATATAATATAGCCACGAAAAAATATATACAATAACCTGCAATGAATTATTCACCTATTATTATTATTAAATAGACTCCACACTGCGTTAGCAAGATTAGCACAAACTGAACCTATAAAAGTAGATTTCAATGGATCCAAAATTATATTTCGCACAAGTAATCACCAGGAAGCTATCACAAGAGAGTCTCTGGAAATAATATCTAAAAAAGAAATAGTCTGTAACGATGTATTATTATATGATATCCACGCAGTCTCAAATGAATTAATAGATGATAGATTAACCTGTACTTGTTTTTGAAATGTTAAATGACCTTTCCCATCCCACCTTATATTTCCCACCTTTGAAGCAAAATGGTTTGTTCCGGGCAAGCTAGAAGACGCGAAGAGACAACAACTCAACTTAACTATTAGTTTTACACTGATGTTGACCGAATAAGTTCGGTTGAAAACGTTTTGATTTTAAAAGGACGTTAATGTGCTTTTTATGTTTTTATGTATGTTTTTACGCACCTTCAAGCAATATATTTACATTTATTTGTATCTTTATGAATTTTAATTTTGAATTATTCACGATTACGAAAAACGTTCTTTATTTTTAGAAACCTCAGAAATCGCTATATTTTCGAGATTTAAAGAAGCATTTTTTAAAAAAAAACTTTATTTTGCTGTCACTAATTTTCGGAAACGTTTATGAGTAGTTTATATAGTGTATTAATCAGATCTCTCAACCAGGAATGTACTTTTTCGGTTGCTGTTAATTATCAAATAAACATTCTCATTTTCAATAAGCATGTTTTACAGACAAACGTAATAAGTTTTCAGCATTAACATTACCATTAAAATTAATATTATTTTGTTACTTTTGCATTTATAAATTCAGTTGTGCAACTGAGAAAGTTTATTTGAACATGGATATCATACTAAAAATCGATCTTTCAGTTTTTTTTTTAAATATTATAATACAGGGTGTCCACAAAGCCTCTGCATAGTTTCAAGCTTTTACTAAAAACCCAAATTAACAGATGCCTGTGTGGGAAGTAGTACTATATTAGGAGTATATACTGAATATTTTTTTTATCAATTAATAAACTTCTATATATGTGCCCTATTGTTGACACGAAGTACGACAAGCCGATAATCGTCGACATCTCTTTTTTGTCCACTCTTTACTTTATCCAATACTGAGCCGGTCTTCAAGCATTACTAGTGCCATTCACGGATTGATGGACTTGATAAAAAAAATGGATAAAGCAAGGAGTGAAAGAAAATGAGCATTTGTGGAAAATGTCGGTGATTATCGCCTTTACGTGCTTTGTGTAACCAGTGGTTCACTTATAGGGGTATGTTAATATATGCAAAAAACACTTCAATATATATTCCTAATATTGTACTACTTCTCATACATGTGTTCATTATTATTTGTAATAAAAGCCTGAAATTGTAATCATACTCTGCGGACATCCTGTACTATAAAATATACTCGGAAACGGTTCTGAAAATCAGCGGCAGCAAAAGACACTGTGTTTTTATAAAAGTTTCTTTAAATATCGAAAAATATTGGCTGCTCAGATTTATAAAGATAAAGAAATGTTTTCGCAGTGATGAGTCACACAGAATAGGTAATTGTATACTTTTGTTCGAGGTTATTATATATTTTAGTAGATTAATGAACATTTGTCATTTTTTACAGTGTAGGTTCAAACTGTAAACGCTCCAGGAATGTCCATGAAATGAATTGATAGTAGTGCTAGACAAACCTTAATTTTCTTTGCAAACAAAAAGTTACAATTTATTGATACAATCTAAACTTCTTGATTATATTAAGACAGTCATAATAAAAATATATGCTATAGGTAGATTAAAGAAAGATCTGGTGTTGGATAAGGGATTGAGTCCCTGTGAAACAGCTGTCAGGAAACGTCTAAAAAAGAGCAAAACTGTTTTCTCTTGTTTTTAGAATAGTTTTTGTATAAAGTTCACTGTAGTGGGCCGTTTTTGAGATTTATAGATCCTTCACTGGATCTCATAACTAATTGGCATCGGCCTGTTTCGCTTTACTTATTATCACTTAACATTCAAGTCAGTGCTCATGGCCAGTCGATGATCTTCACACGAAACGTCGCACTGGCACTTTGCGTGCACACAGGATTCCTAACCTGTCTCCATCACAACTCAAAACAGAACTGGTACACTTCTTATCACAAATCAGAAACTGAATCTCACAGATTCTCGTTTTTTTTTTATGGCTACCCAAACTGGGATGGATTTAACTCCGGCAGAGGTTTAACGCAGCCACTTAGATAGCAAAAAAATTATGCCACCTTTAAATAAGCTCATTATTGGTTCTGATGGGGAAAAACATGATGTTGCACTACCAGTTTCACCAATGTGATATTTTACTCACAGCGGTCAACAGGTACCCGAAGACTGTTTCGCTAGTTGCATTTCTTGATCTTATTGTTCGAAAACTTTTTACGCACACAAAATAACTTCTGAATTTTCATCACAAAGAGAACACCGACGTGGGAAATATTCTTGCACAGTTCTTGGTCAAGGTTTCGCACGAGACTTGTCCTGCTTCAAGGTGAGTTTTTCAAGTACTAAGATACTTCCAAAGTTACAGTAAATTCTTTATAAAACCCACCCATCAAGAGGATTCTTTCGGGCATCACACGAAGAATCAACAAAGAGTAAGAAAATGTCTATAAGCTTTCGTACCTCACAGTGACAATAATAAAAAATAACACTCTATTTTATTGTGCGCTCTAATAAAATTCATATCTTTTATTCTTACTGTTATAAAATTATCATGCTCAATTAATTACATATTTACTCATAAAAATATCCAAACAAACGTTTAGTTACATGTGGTACGTAAACAATTAAACACATAAAATAAAATAACTACATACACAAAATGTTTGATGAGTATTATTATACTCTGCTCAGACAATCAACAACAGGAATATTGTACCAGGGCAATGTGTAATAGCGTAATGATACGGTTGAGAGTCAGAGTCCATCTTAATAATCTGGAATTATTTCCTGAATTTCTTTTCAGAAATACTAAGTGATTGTGATCCGTTTCGATTGAAAATTTCTGTCCATCAATATAGTGCTTTAATATTTGTATCGCAAAAATAATTTCGACACACTCTTTTTCAGTAGCGCTAAAACGTTTTCGGTTTAGAAGAACTTCCTGCTTAAGAAATTAATGGTATGTTCTTCGGACACTTCTCTTTGTGCTAATACTATACCTATCTGTTTGTCGGATGCACCGGTTTATACTATAAGTTTGATAATTCGGAGCATATAATATTGGTTTTTCGGTAAGCTTTATTTTTAAAGTTTCAAATGCTTTACACATTTCTTCGCTCCATTTAATTTGTTCTTGTTGACTTTTTTTTTGCTTTAGTACTCGTGGCAACGGTTCTACAATGACAACATAATATTCTATGTAGCTGCAATAATACCCTCCTATACCTAAGCACATGAGGATTTCTAACTTGTTTTTCAGGGTTGATAATTCCTTACTCGCTTGAATTTTTTCCTCTGCAGGTCTGCGACGTCCCTCTCATGCTATAAGTGCCCCATATAGTGTACTGCTTTTGGAGCGAACTTACACTTTGCGAATTTAATTTTGAATTTCACTTCATTAACTCTTTTAAGAACTTTTTCTAGATACCGCATATGATCATCCAAATTGTTATAAAAGTTTGCCATATCATCAAAATGCAGCAAAGGAAATTGCTTAAGCCCTCACAATACGTTATTCATAAATTTCGAGGACCTATAGGAAGCGTTCAAAAACCCGAAGTGCCTTACACGTGGTAAAAAGGAACCAAAACTTGTAAAGAAAGCGGCCAATTTCCAATCCTTAGGGATCATCGTAATGTTTCAGTAGTAGCATATCGTTAAACCCAAAACAGTAATATATTTTGCACTAGCTATCTTCTCCATCTGTTTCTCGATATTCAGTAATGAATATAATCCTACTCTTGTGATCACATTTAACTTCGCATAATCTATACAGGTCGCTGGTCTTTTCCCGGGGCTTCAATTAATGTTATATTTAAGTTATAATCGGATTTCCCCTCCACTATTAGATTTAGATCTAACATTATTTTTATTTATTTACGAAGTATTTCCGTCTGTCTTGGTGACATTCTATATGGTCTCAATTTAATAGTTTTTTGCTCTGACATTTTGATGTCGCGCTCGATCAAATCAGTACTCCTTGGATCGTATCAAAAAACATTAAATCGACCTAATAAATTTTCTACTTGCTAAGGTTGTTTTGAAGTGCATCTAGATTTCAAATGACTTTTCTACGACTTCATCGAACGTATAAATTTCGGAATCAGCGCTAGGAAATATGATTTCTAAATCTTGATTTCTTTCAACCGCACTAATCTCTCGCGTCAAAATATTTACTAATTTTATCCATTTCCTATAAGGATTTAACAAATTAATACGATATCTCTGAGATTTCTCTGGAATTCCACGAATATAATTCGTCTTTGATATTTGTTATTCTATTTTTCCCGGTTCTATCCAACTAACGGACATCTTACTCAGTTTATTCGTTGCTAAGACAAGTGCTTCATCTCCCACATTAAATTTCCTCTCTATGACCTTTTTATCAAACTAAACTTCCTTTTTTTTCTTCTGCGAAAGTCATATTTTCGATAGCTATCGATATTTAAAAATTTTTAATCTGTTTGTGAGATTAAAAACATATTCTGTTACGAGCTCATTGTCCTCCCCCTGTCATATCCATTTTTAAAATAATAACGTTTCAAGGGTTTTCACGTTTTTACCATGTACTAGTTCGGCTGGACTAAAACCTGTGGAATTATACGTTAAAGTTATCAAAGCTAATAATGCATAGGGCAAATTAGCCTCCCACTTTGATCCATTTGCTACACATAACACTTTTAGATGTATTTTAACCGATCTGTACCATTGTTCAATAATACTGCTTTTGAGCCGACACAGACTTGAATGCACTATTATCTAGAATTTCCTGGGAAAGGCGGTCATTAAATGGCTAGTAAAACTTTTATCGATAGCTGACTGTAATTCTTTAGGAAAATCTAGAGTACTGAACACTAACATCAGCGCTTTAATAATTGTTTCGGACATTGTTTCATATCGTGTATGGGAATCGTCTTTGGATATCTCGACGATACACAAATAGTGGTATAGCTGACTGTAATTCTTTAGGAAAATCTAGAGTACTGAACACTAACATCAGCGCTTTAATAATTGTTTCGGACTTCATATCGTGTATGGGAATCGCCTTTGGATATCACTACGATACACAAATAGTGGTTAACATGCACTTGTTACCCTTATCTGATTTCGGCAAAGGGATCACTAAATCGCAATATAATTTAGCACACATTTCCCCCACTATGGGCACTAGCTAATGCAGCATCTTCATTTCTCCCGCTTTCCCGATTATTTGCCATGTATCACACGTCTTAACAAATTCCTCCGTATTTTGAATTATACGATGAGACCAAATGACTACCGCAAGATGTTACTTTTAGTTTTTCTTTCCCCTCAGTGCGACGAGATTCATTCATGACCCGCACATAGAATATCTATTCTGTGTTTGGAGCAATTAATTGTTATGTCTCGTTTCCACGATTATCCTTTGTGCTTCTTATCACAAATAAATTACTGATTTCGTAATCGGATTCTTTCTTTTAGGTAGCTTTCAATACAAAAAAGTCCTTCCGGCCTATAACGGGAGGAAAAGGTAGCTTTCCTATATCTTCGTTTTAAAATTTTAGCTAATGTTACACGAAAACAGCAAGTTAAAATGCAAAGAAACGTTTACAAAAGATTCGTTAATACTGAATTTCAATAAGAATTTCCCCAAATTATTGAGCAATAGCCAAATTGGCTTCATTTATAAAGACTTATTTTGGACGCCAAATTTGGCGATATTTCGCCAAATGTCACAAATTTTGCCTAAGTTGTCGCCAAGTTTGCCAATTTTGCCAATTTTGTCGCCAACGTCGCCAATTTTGGCGCTAACGGATATGGATATATAGTTTTATGCGTATGATTGGGAAAATTATTACAACAATGAAAGAAAATAATTTGCGAGTAATCGCGTTAATGTGTTGTTTTGTTTCAAAATGTCAGCCACCCTAGAATTTCAAACTGCTCTATCTCAGCCATTTTTAAAGATAGAGGTAAACCAAAAAATGCTCTGGAATTCTTGTATCAAGGCCTAACACGTAATTAAAAAATAAATTTGAATTTTTAACTTTTTGGTATATTTATTTTAGTTTTTAATTTTTAAATGGCCGACATCTTGAAACAAAATGGCGGACCAAGCTGGCCAACGAACTCGGTCGAGACATTGGTGACCTTAATACACACAATTAGTTTCATCAAAATCGATTTAAAAATACGAGCGTTATCGTATGACATAAGTCATATATATATATATGGATATATATATATATATATATATATATATATATATATATATATATATATATATATATAAACAACATTTGAACGGAGGGTGGTTTTGGGGTCTGGGGGTCATGATCGGTGAAAATATATTGAAATTTTCCGGAACTGCTTTTCTCAGAACGGCTGCAATAGGTAGCTTTATACTTTTTTGTATTGAAAGCTACCTAAAAGTATAAAGCTACCTATTGCAGCCGTTCGGAGGAAAGCAGTTCCGGAAATTTTCAATATATTTTC
The DNA here is from genome assembly GCA_963931845.1 of Maratus michaelseni. Lineage (NCBI taxonomy): Eukaryota > Metazoa > Arthropoda > Arachnida > Araneae > Salticidae > Maratus > Maratus michaelseni. Next base: position 213,962,224 of record OZ007596.1, on the reverse strand, counting down.
ACCCATCATGACCCCCAGACCCCAAAACCACCCTCCGTACAAATGTTGATATATATATATAGATATATCCATATATATATATATATATATATATCTGACCTATGTCATACGATAACGCTCGTATTTATAAATCAATTTTGATGAAAATAATTGTGTGTATTAAGCTCACCAATGTCTCGACCGAGTTCATTGGCCATCTTGGTCCGCCATTTTATTTCAAGATGGCGGCCACTTAAAAATTTAAAACTAAAATAAATATACAAAAAAGTTAAAAATTCAAATTTATTATTTAATTAAGTGTTAGGCTTTGATACGAGGATTCCACAGCATTTTTTGGTGTACCTCTATCTTACAAAATGGCTGAGATAGAGAAGTTTGAAATTCTAGGGTGGCTGACATTTTGAAACAAGAAAGCACATTACAAAAATTTTCATTGTTGTAGTAATTTTTCCAATTATACGCATAAAACTATATATTCATATCCGTTAGCGCCAAATTCTCGCCAAATTTGGCGACATTTGGCGAAATATCGCCAAATTTGGTCACCAAAATAAGTCTTCATAAATAAAGCCAATTTGGTTATTGCTCAATAATTTGGCGAATTTCTTATTCAAATTCACTATTAACGAATTTTTTGTAAACGTTTTCTTTGCGTTTTAACTTGCTGTTTTCGTGTAACATTAGCTAAAAATTTAAAACTAAGATATAGGAAAGCTACCTTTTCCTCCCGGTACAGGTCGGAAGGACTTTTCACTTTTGCTTTTTCTCGAATTTCGTTACGTTTGGGGTCTAAGTCTTGTTTCTTTTTAAACTCATACATCCCAATTTTAGATAAGTTCACAAATCCGTCTTCTTGTACTAGGGCAATGAATCCATTTTTAGGTGCGTTCGTAATTATATAAATACGTAGCACCTATAGACGTCGTCTGATCCGTCCGTCCGTCTGTCCGCATATAACAGCGCAAAAACCACCCAACCAAAAGGTTTGAAATTTAAGATATATTATCTTTGCAGAATTTTGTCGAGATATTTCAAATTTTATGAAAATCGAATCAAAACTTTAGAAGATATTAATAAAAATATTTATTAAGAAAGTTGATTTTTTTTTTTTTAAATCGGTGATATCTTGTTATAGGAGCTTCAGATATTTAATCGTCAAGCGACCGAGATACTTATTTTATTACAGAAATGAATCTGCAGACGATATAATTGATTTCACAGAATTAAAAATCATCAAGATTTGAAACTATATATAAATTTATATAACTATCTATAGTACGAACGCACCTCATTTGTCACGTTTGGCGTACAATTTCCAACTTGTTTACACTTTCTTTATCGAATTGAACTGTCAAATTTTCTCTCTCTTTCAACGGCGTCACGTACATCTTTTCTTCGACTCGAATCGGGTTTACGCCTACTTTCTCTTTGTCAAAATTTCGCTTGCCTTCAGATTCTAATGACCGGTCAAATTTTTTTTTTGTTTGCGGTCTGGTAAATACTGCACGTAATAACTCCGGCTGCTTGTTTACATGATCCCATATTAATTGGGTTTCGTTCCCTAACGAATAATAATGCATATCTGTTTCTCGATTTGTCTCACATGTAGTGGTTTTCACGACCCCTAATCCTTTGATCTCTAACGTAACTTCTGCCTCGTGTAGACAATGTAACTTACAGTCTAACTGTGTTTTCACCCCACGTACTCTTCATTCATTTGATTCTCCATTCACTTGGGTGACAAAATCATTCAAAACGAGGTCGATACAGTTTCCTGATTGTCTGAGGTCTCTTGTTTCTTTTCCATTCTCTAAATGAAAAATATTCATCAAAACACTGGTGGTTTACTTACGTAATTGACTCTCACAATATATTTCTCATCGTGTTTGAGTTCCGAACAATTTATCTTATAATGCGAACTAAATCCGCATGAAAAACATTTGTTAACTCTCCTTTTTTTAAACACCCTACCCCTATTTTTGTTCTGATTATTGTCCAGCCAATTAAAAAAAATTTCCTAGCTTTTATTCTCAACACGCATTCTGTCATCTTTCCATATTTTTTTTAAAGGGGTTTTGAGTTTCACGCTTTCTTCGGTGGGCGTTTGATAACTTCGTATCCGTCTAAATGTTTAACTCTTCAGTGTCTTTAAAATTTACCCAGTTATCTATTAACTGATCTCATTTCCTGAGATGCTGTTCTCTTAATTTTATATGTTACGAGTAGATTTTGTAATCCCTCAAACAACGTTTATTTGGAAGGTTTGAAAGTAAAGTCAGCCTTCCAAATAAACGTTTAGCTCAAAAATTAAATATTTCCATGGGATATTAGGATTCCTTGGATGTTAATTAAATATTTGCCTACATATATACGCTTCTATATTCTTTTTAATGCTCTCTAGCAGTTTCGTTTTTACATACTGATAATCACCTACTTTATCTTCCGGTTCCCTCAAAATCAATAATCAATTCGGCCATTCCTGCTGGTAAAAGTGCTTATAAATGTGTCAGTAATTCATCTGAATCTAAATTAAATTTTTTTGCATGTCTGTCAAATAAATTTAAAAACACAGAAATGTCCGAATGTCTTTCATCAAAGCGATGCATAATTGGTTTAAGGGATAATTTATTCGTTCTTTCAGACGTACTACTTGACGTAGTTCTTTTATCCTGAGTTAATTTCAATTTGGCTATTTCAAATTCACGTTCCTTATTCTTTACTTTAAGCTCTAACGCTAATCTTCCCCTTCTTTTCTTTTCCTTGAATTTATTTACTTTATCTTTATATATTTAGCTTGAGCTAACACGAAATCTTTATCAAAAACATCTATCGCTTTTATCCTTTTTATAAAGTTCACTGTTGTGTTACTTTCATCTGTATTTACATCGAACTCATAGGCTAACATTTGCAGATTATCTTTCATGAAATATTTTAATTCCGACATCCTTAATATTTTAATTTAGAATTATTCCTCACACAATTATAAAACAATAAAACAAAATTTTGAATTTCGCCTACCGAGTGCCCTCTTATACTATTGAATTGAAATCGAGCATACAATGACAATATCAATTTTTGAAAAATCAATACAGTAAAATCTCGTTACAACGAATTTGTAGAGACACGGCCAAACTCGATCTTTCTCGAAGGAGAACGATCGAGTTAGGCCGTGGTAGAGACCACCGTTTAAGTTCGTTATTCTGAAATAATCGTTAATGTGAAATTCCAATATGACGGATATAAAAAAAATAATTTGGATACATATTAAATAGAATTATATATTATTACTAAAGTCATATTAAATTTCTACATACATGTCAATAAAGAAATGATATTCAGTATATTATTCTGAACATTTTTATTATAAGATAAATATTAAATTCATTAAATTTGAAGATTTTAATTTTTACTATAAATAAATTATAAATTGTTTTATATACTTGAGAGCTGAATAATTCATACTAATATATTCCATTAATGTAACTTTTTTAAAGTCAGAAATTTTCCTTTTTTCTCAAGTTGAGAACAAATTTTTCAAGTTTTTCCAAAATAAAATCTTATTCAACGTTGTATAAAATGTATCACATTGTTTTGCTGGGATAAATGCTTTTTAAAATTCCAATGTTCGACATAGCTTCTTTTGATCGTAGAACTCAATTTTCAGTACTGGATAAACAATCCCTATCTTAATATTAACTTCTGTTTGCTTTCTCTTCTTTTATTACAATTTCAACAATGTTATTTGTAGTTAAGTCAGGGCATGCGGCGACTTTAACTGAAAATGTTAGTTAAAAACATTTTTTATTTGTGGTCCAGAGATCAGCAAAAAATTGGATGCAACAAGTACACTCTCTGCAGTCTTTTGTGCTTCATTTTTCAAATGTATAAGGCCAAAATTTCTCCAACAATTTTTACTTGTGATAGAGAATAAATTTTTACAGGCACGCCCAGTTGCCTAACTCACATTCAGCCGTTGCAGAAACTTCATTTTTTATGTCAGAAAAATACCTTTCTATTAGTCGGCTCCCGAAATTAATTTTGGGGAAAGTTTTTTTTTTTTTTTTTTTTTTTTTTTTTTTCATAATGCCTTGATGTTTGGACTGCAAAATAGAAGTACAGTTAGAATTTCAAAATTCTACTTTTAAGATAATTGAATTTACTGTAAGTGTGCAGTGTATAGTGTAGTGTACAAGTATACATTACTATCTGAGCAAAATTATTTTTCTTTTGATTTTGCTCATTTGTTCAGTCAAACTCCTAAGCCACTTAAAAACGACTTTCTTAGTCATAAAAGCGTGACTGTTACTTTAATAATGACACGGGAGTTTCTTTACATTTTTAAAATCAGCGTGGCTTGTAGATGTCCTAAAGATGTTATAACTGGTTTTAATGGGTTCTTTGTGTCTGTGGCATTACAACAGTACAAAACTGAAATCTGCACTATAGATTTTTTTTTTTTTTTGCCTTTACATTTTTCAACTTTCATTGCTATAGTGTGACTTGCACTTTTTAGAAGTTGGTACAAAAGCAATTTCATCGGCATTGAAAATATTCTCACGACATATAGACACTTTTTTCTCTCCAGAAATTTGTTTTTACGCTATGCCATACCTATCATGAAAACGAAACAGCCAACCAGAACTTGCTTCAAATTTCACGATTTTCATGGCATATATATAGTTCCTAAAATGGGCAAATTTGTTGTCATATCTTTAAACCAAGTGGATACATTTTCATAAATTGCTAGGTTGTCCTCAAGTCGCATTGACTTCCTGTTTCAGCATATTAGACCAGAAAAATCTTCAAAGTTTTGTCCTTTTCTTTTAAAATGGCAGATAATGCAGAAGTATAGTCACATAAATTCTTTCGCGGCATCTACCTGCCCTATCCCAGTACTTATTGCTTATATAATATTATTTTTTTCTTTCGTTGAAAATTGCTTTATTTTTCTATTCTCTACCATTAAAAAAAAGGGAAAAAAAATCCAAAATGTGAATTGTTGAAGATTAGAAATTCACTAATATGTACAGATATTTATCACCAAATTCGAATGTAAGGGACTACTTAAAAAATTAATTTTTTGGACTTCCTACATTTTTTTAACGAGTGTAAATACAAAGCGATAGAACTATGAATAAAATAAATTAGATGCGAATGTAAAGAAAGAGTTTCTTAATTTTAGAGATGCGCATAGGACAACAAATTCTCCCAGTCTCTCAAAAAACAGCTGCGAGATACGCTGAAAATCCGCAGATCGTGGTGTATTCAAAATAAAAAAAAAAGTTTTTCTTCAGAAATCTAGTTTTTCGATAAAGATTATTTTTCTTGTGAACTCGACGTTCGTTAAACTGAAATAAGCATTCTTTTAAAGACTTCAATAAATTCGTTAAACTGAAAAATTCGTTACTCTGAAATTTGTTAAAGTGAATATATTTATAATGGTAAAGTATAGGGGATTTTTTTCTAATCTAAATAATATTCGTTAAACTGAAAAATTCGTTAAAGTGACATTCGTTGTAACGAGATTCTACTGTATACATAAAAATTAGCAATTTTGTCCTGTCTTTTGAATTCACTGGAGAATTTAGTCATAATACACATATGGGATAAATTTCAAAAATTCTCTCTCAAATAATACAATAAACAAAATAATATCACAGTTATACAATATTTTTCGATTCTGCTAGGAATGTTTATTCCTCTGCAACCTCATATAGGTGGTTTTTATTTTCTTACAGAAAAAAAAGTATATACTTTTAGTTCTAAACATGATATAAGTAAGATAATTTTCAACCATAAAAAATTCCTATTTAAATTTAAACACAGTTTACTCAACATGAGCTCATGCTACATTTTAAAAATCTAATAAATCAGATTTTGTTCTGAAAATAACCAATTAATAATTTTAATAGATATTTTAAAAAAATATTTTCTTTTTAATATTTTTCATTTGTATAAATTTCATTTCATTTTAAAGTTCAAATATATTTAACTAAAGAAAAATCTGTATGTAGATTATTTTTAATAATATTAGTTTAGATAAACATTATATTGGTGACTACCTCTAATAATTTAGCTTTTTCCCTAAAGAAATATATTGGTTTGCTATTTAAAAGAAATTTTCAAGTGCAATTTTTGTTTGTAAAGCGAAAACAAAATTCAGATGACTCCGAGATCTTTTTTTAAAGATATATATATATATATAACTCTTAAAAGTGATTTTTTATTGAATCAAAATTAAATCACATAAGATTTAGGAGATAATGTCTTTTGAATTTTCTATATCCATTCATTAGGAAAATATCATTTTGTAATTTTTAGAATTTTACTCCCGTAGAGTTGGTGAAAAATAATTTTAATAAATCATAAGTTATTTTTAAAAATACTAATATCAAATAAATATAATAAGCTTTACCTATTGCTCTGTGAATAATCTGGAATAAACTGAATTTCAAAAAATCAAAAATCTATTAAATATTTAACAACATGCACACAAAAAACGCAAAAACATCAATCCTTACTATACAAATTTAAAACACTTCAAAATGATTATGTGTAGATGTGCCGTAGAAAGAAAAATATCATTATATAAATATCGTTATCAATAAAAAATTCAAAATAACATAAAATATCATCTATACTATTATATAAAGAGAGAACGCCTGACTGACTCATCGAAGCCCAGTTGAAACGACTAAAGTCAGGATCACGGTATTTGGAGAGTAAATTGCCATTATGACTTAGGCAAGCAATAAGAAAGGATTTTTGAAAATTTCCCCCCCCCCGAAGTGGTAAAAGGGGTGGTCAAACGATTTCGCCTTATCTCAGCAGCAGTTTTAAGTAGGAGCGCGAAATTCAGGAAAACAAATCTACTAAAAAATGATTAAATACTTATTTCAGCGATTTTAGATATTCCCCCCTAAAGGGGGTTAAAGGGGTGGTCAAGCGTTTTAGGTGATTTCCCCATATCTCAGGATTATATTCCCCATATCTCAGTTTAAGATTGGAATGCGAAATTTGGGAAAATAAATCTACTAAAAACTGGTAAACACGTATTTCAGCGATTTTAGAAATTCACCCCCGAAGAGGGTTAAAGGGGTCATCGAACATTTTAGATGATTTCGCCATATCTCAGCAGCAGTAAAAGGTAGGAGCGCGAAATTCATGAAAACAAATCTACTAAAAAATAGTCAAAAACGCATTTCAACGATTTTAGAACTATTTCGCGCACTAAGGTGGTTAAATAAGGTTCAAACATTTTAGGTCATTTCGCCTTATCTCAGCAGCAGTCTTAGGTAGGAGCGCTAAATTCAGGAAAACAAATCTACTAAAAAATGATTAAACACTTATTTCAGCTATGTTAGATATTCCCCTCTAAAGAGGATTAAAGGGGTGGTCGAACTTTTTAGGTGATTTCCTCATATCCCAGCAGCAGTTTCAGGTAGGAACGCGAAATTCAAGAAAAGAAATCTACTAAAAACTGGTTAAACACGTATTTCAGCTATTTTAGAAATTTACCCCCAAAGGGCGTTAAAGGGGTGATCGAACGTTTTAGATGATATCGCCATATTTCAGCAGCAGTAAAATGTAGGAGCGCGAAATTCATGAAAGCAAATCTACTAAAAAATAGTGAAAAACGCATATTAGCGATTTTAGAAATTCGCTCACTAAGGGGGTTAAATAAAGGTCGAACATTTTAGGTCATTTCGCCATATCTCAGCAGAAGTTTTAGGTAGAAGTATGAAATTCAGGATAAGAAATCTACCAAAAAATAGTTAAACACGTATTTAAGAAATTTTAGAAATTCGACCACAAAGGGTGTTAAATGGGGTGTCGAAATTTTTAGGGCCATATGTCAGTAGCAGTTTTAGGTAGGAGCATGAAATTCAGCATACCAAATCTACTAAAAAAGTATTTAAAAGCGCACTTCAGTGATTTTAGAAATTCAACCTATTTTATTGCAGATTCTGATTCTATGGGAAAAAATAAGAAATTTTTGTATTGAACATTTTCTTAAGAAAATCGTAGATGGTGCTGTAATCGAGTAAAATGTAGTGAGAATCGTATCATTTGAAAAGTTTGGAAACGGTCGAATAACTCGAGAAATATACATCGGATTGAAAAACGGAAAAATGCATGTTCAATAATTTTGAAAAATCTATTTAGGGATGTCAAATATGACCCCCGAACTCTACCCGCATGGTGGCAAAGGGGGGGGGGGAACTTTGATATCCCTAAATAGATTTTTCAAAACTATTGAACATGCATTTTTTCGTTTTTCAATCCGGTGTATATTTATCGAGTTATTCGACCGTTTCCAGACTTTTTGGACACCCGTATATATGTCCAAATTGTGAATTTTGAACAGCCATGACATTTTATGTCACTTAATTACATGACTTAAACATACTGACACAATACCTTTATATTTTTTTTTAGCTGGGCAGACATGGAATATTTTCATCACTTTTGTACAATATAAATAAACTGCACACCAACGCGTGCGGATGTAGCTAAAACGGCAAATCATTTCAATTCGTTTATGAAAACTGTCCAGTAATGGCGAATCATTTCAAATGAAAACACATCACCAAGTTTAGAACTAAACTTCTTAATTCTAAATACTAAGCGAATTTTAATGAAAAAAGAAACTAAAAGAAAATATATTAAACATTAATAGGTCAATAAATCTAAATGTATGTATGAGCAATTGAATCATGTATCACAATTATTTAAATATACAAATAACATTCTTATCTAACAATATATATTGATGCTATAAATAAAGTCAATATTTAAAAGGTATATATTAGAAAATTTGGCATTCTTATTAATTCCTGTATCTTAATCACATTGATAATGATATATTATTAACATTATAATTGATTATTATAATTAATATTTATTATTAATATTCTTATAATATCTCATTTTATATTATTATTAAGATTCTTGTTGCTTCTTAATATTCTTATTATATCTTATTTATTGTTATTATTAATATTGTTATTCATTATTGATGTAGTCTTATATTTAATTTTTATTGCAACACTTTATTATTTTCTGGTCAAAATAATGGAAAAGTATTTTAGCATATATTTTGTAACACCTATTAACTTGTTAGTTTTTGCAGATATTGTTGAAATTGGAGATAATAAAATAGGGGATATTCCTGCCAGGCGAAAGGATTTACGCGGATGTATGTAAACCAGTGGGATTGCCGCTCGGTTGGGTGTTCTGGGGCTAACGAGATAGACGGGCTACCGCGCTTCTTCAATTTATAGTAGTCATGTGACGCTCCCGGTCTCAGGTGAGCTAAGCAAACCAATTGACATAATATATTTTAGATTACTATTATATCCGAGTTATTCTCTAATTTAATAAAATTCGTTACTGCCCCAAAACAACGGAATCATGGTTATCAAATCTTACATATATTTCAAAACACTGGGATAATTTTAAGTACTATTTAAAATAATTTGTAACCAGGTATAAAGTTGTTAAAACTGAAAAACAAATAATTGAGCCCGTTATATCCTACAAATCATTCCGAATACACTAAAATATAACATAAACTACGTAAATATAATTTATTTAACATTTCAAAATCTCAAAATTGAAGCACAGTTGAAGATTTTGGGGAAAAAAATGTCGATTAATATCAAACCGGTTTTTTATACCCTAAATATCAATATTTCTCCACCAAAATTATAGACTGTCATGGGATATATATTTTATATAATATATAAAAAAATTTAAAGCTTTAGTAAAAAATAAATATTAAAAAAAAAAAATGAAATGTGCTCAGTATTTATCTCTGAGCATAAGATACATAAAATATTTTTAACACACAAAATATCTAAACATTAATATTTTTTCAACAAATTTTTCCTAGCAGAGAAATTATGATTAAATCTTATAAAAAGTTCAAAACACTATCATAATTTCAAGTATATTAAATAAAATAATTTATAAACAGTTATAATGTCATAAGTGATATTATATATATATATATTCAACTGTACTTCGCTCTCTGTACCCTGAAAGTCACTGTAAATACAATAATAATAATAATAATAATAATAACACGTACTAGATACTATGATTTATTTAACATCTAAAAATTTCAAAGCTGTAGAGCAATTTAAGTTATTGAGAAAAAAATACGATTGTCGGAAAAGAGAGAGAGAGAGAGAGAAGGAGGGGGGGGGGGACTTTTATACCCTAATATCAATATTTTTGCATCAATATTAAAAACGGTCATTGGACACACACTTTATATAATACGTAACATTTTCAGAGTTTTAGTATAAGTATTTAAAAAATATATTAAATATGATCAATATTTATCTGTGAGTATATAATGTATTAAAGCGTAAAGCAGAAGTCTTCCTTTTCTGTGCAAATTATATTTTACTTCGCATGCCTCAACTTTTCTGAAGGGTGGATAAAGCAGGAAATAGAATTAAGAAGAATCAATACGGTTGGGGAAAGAATAGCTCACCTATGGGCCTTCACTGCTCACAACCCTACCCCGAGGAAATACTCCTTCTAAATTCCTGTTTATTCTATTTTTATTCCCCCTTCCTGGAGGGAGTATCCATTCTTCCACTTGCTTTATTTGAGAGAGGGGTGAACAAAAGGGAAAGGGAAGGGATGCGCTTTCACCTTTTTGAAGGCTGGAAAGGTAAATGGAAGGGGGGGGGGGGGGGTTCTTCCCTTCTATAGAATTTGAAAAAGGGTCGTTTTCTGGGGAAGAAAACATATTTATTTTACAACCAGATACCAATAAATCTGGCGTAATTTTTACACGGTCTGTAAAACCTTTATATTTATAACCATTAAAAATTTCAAAGGGTTTGGACAACAAAAGTTTTTTTATTAATGTTTTCTTACGAGAACTTTTATCACTAATTATCAGTATTTTTATTTGGGGTTCATTTAAGGTTTTATCATGGGCCCGGGCAACGCCGAACTGGTCAACTAGTAGGTGTTAACAACCGAAATAAAACAATTTTTAAAACACAAAATGTCTAAAAATTAATATTTTTTCACCGAAATTTCTCCCAAGCAGCAGAATCGTAATTGTTAAATAGTATAAAAAGTTCAAAGCACAGACATAATTTTATGTACAGTAGAACTCCAATTATCCGAACTCCGACTATCCGAATCGCTGATTATCCGAATCGCTTTCAGAATTTCAGAAGAAAAAATTAAAACGGAAACGTACTACGATTCGTAAAATAATCATTCTGTCTACGCGCGCTATTGTCCTTCCCTCCGCGAAGCTAGTGTAGACGCAGCGCGACCATTATTGTGATTATGAGGATGACGAGGAATTCAGAAACATTCTTTTGAAAATTCCTGGATGTTCAGAAGTTAGTGATGAAGATATAGGAGAGTGGATGGTGTGTGATTCGGCAGACCCTGGGTTTCAAATTCTAAATGTTGATGAACTTATTGAAAGTGTGAGAGAAGAAACTGTCGAGGAAGAAGATGACCTCAACCCTTTGGAGACGAGTGACACGTATAAGTGACGCATAAGATGCTCAGAATCCTCGATTATTCCCACCAGTTATTTTGTATTGTAAGCTTTGCCTTATGTAATCCTAGCATTTCTGCGATTCAATTGAAAAACCGGTGGTAAAAGATTAAAAATTATGTAAAGGACGCTTGTCGCGAAGGGGTTAATGTCGAATTTGAAGCAGACACGGGACTATCAGCTGGTGAATCATTTGCCGGCCTTGAAACTGCGCTGAAGTGGATGGAGTGTCAGCCCGAGTATGACCACTTCTCACAGTCAAGCGGATGCGCGACTTGGCTGCCCGAAAACGGATGAAGACTGACGAACAGCTTATTTTGACCGAGATGTTCAGCAATCAATGACTTTCATTTACAGTACGATACGTACATACTATCTATACTTACTGTATATACATACTGTATATACTTACAAGTACATCACCTGTAAGTGTGCCTAACATCTAAAAGTGTTGCCTTTGCATTTAATTAATTCAAAGCTCTTTTTCTTTAAAAAATAGTTTTTTTTTTTCTCTCCCATTTTCAAGATACATACAGTAATTAATTAAAATATACTCTTTTTCGGAAAAATCCAATTATCCGAATATTTGATTATCCGAATGGGGTCCGGTCCCAATTGATTCGGATAATTGGAGTTCTACTGTACATTAAATAAAAAAAAAAATTGTAACCAAGTATAATGTTGTCAAAAGTGAAAAAAAATTGGAAATATCCAACTGAGTTCTTTGTACCCTAGAAAACATTGTAAATACCCCAAAATTTGACACAGACAGCTTCAGAATGATTTATTTAATGTATAAAAATTTGAAAGCTGTCGCCCAATTTTAAATTATTGGAGCAATACGGATTTTCGAAAGAAAGCGAAAAAAAGCGACATTTTTTTCAAGCAGAACTTTTATACCTTAAATATCAACATTTCTGCACCAAAACTATACATCGTCATTGGATACATATTTTATTTAATATATTATAAAATTTTCAAAGCTGTATTACAAAAATAAGTACTTAAAAAAAAAAAAAATAGAGAGAGAGAGAGAGAGAGATAAGAAAACGAAAAAAAAAGCGTTCAATATTTACCTCTGAGTATGTAAGAGTTAATAACGAACTAAAACAATTTTAACACACAAAATATCTAAAAAATAACATTTTTTTCGCCGATATTTTTTCCAGGCAACGGAAGTATAATTGTCAAATAAAAAGTTCAAAGCACTGGCACAATTTTATGCATATTAAATGAAATAATTTGTACCCAAATGTTGTCAAAAGTGGGAAAAACGAAAAATATCCAATTGGGCTCTTTATATCCTAGAAATCATTGTAAATACTCCAAAATTTAACACAGCCTATTTAATAGTGATTATTTTAATATATAAAAATTTCAAAGCTGCAACACAATTTAAAGGTATTGGAAAAAATACAGCAGTATGGATTAACATCTATTTAAACATTAGCAAATTCTTCAAGATTACGATTTAACCGATCTACTTTCGTAGAAATAAAATTATCGGCATTCTGGTGAAAAGACTAAATTCACCAAAGATTTAGAATATATAACATTACACACTTAAAAATCTATATATAACATCAAAACGGAGAAAGGGTTAATACTTACATTCAACAAATTACATATTATGAGCACTCTCGACTTCATCTAAAGATATGTCAATTTTTTCATACACTCAATAAATGAAAGTAAATTTTCAGTAAAATAACACACTTGCAATGAAATTTACGTTATTTTTTCTTATTATTTAGAAGCAATCTAATTATCAAATCAAAAACAGAGCGGCAGAAAACAAACTAAGTGGAATTCTTTTGTTTGATAGCTGCTCATCAAAGTGCGTTTGTCGGCGACTGTCACGTGATTTTTAACCACGGTAGCCCAGTACGTAAGCCACGGGTGTTCTCTATTCGCTCTGCCTCATTTCTAGTGAGAATTCAGATAGTGACTTCAAACGTTTTGACCGATTGGAATATATATCAAGATTTTAGAATTATGTTCTTCATTCGTTTTGTTTCGATGAAAATAAAGTTCTGTTTATAAAAATAATGAAGGTGTGTTTGATTTGTGCCTTGAGCTCGGGGCTTGTCCCGACCATATGCCACAAGCGGGTCCTCAAGGTGGGTGACGTGTTTGATTTGAGAATAATGATTTGCTTAATTTCAGGCCCTTATTGATTTGGACGTTCAATAAAAAAAAAATTAAAATAAGATTTTTAAATTAACTTTTTGGACATTTATTACTTTTGATTTCGAATTACTACCTTTTTCCAAACCCATGAAATAAACAATTTTCATATTTTAAAATTTATGACGACATACAAAAATAGTTTAACTACTCAGAAGGGAATATTTATTGAAATTTCATCAATTTAAACTATCCAATTATAAGGACGAAATAGAAACATTTCCACAATATCTGCAAATGAACAATCACTGATAATGTGGAAATAAAACATTCTTAAGCGGATCTGAGCACTTCAGCTTTCTGAAAATAAGTAATATCACATTATTATTAATAATATTTATTATTGATTTTCTAATTGATTCTTAATATTCTTATTATATATTATTTTTTTGTTATTATTAATATTATTATTGATTCTTAATATTCTTATTATATCTTATTGTTTCTTATTATTAATATTCTTATTGATTCTTAGTATTCTTATTGATTCTTAGTATTCTTATTATATGATTTTTGCTATTATTAATAGTCTTATTGTTTCTAAATATTTTATAATATCTTTTTTATTGTTATTATTAATATTCTTATTAATTATAGATGTACACTGGTTTCCAGAAATTAAGGGGCAGTGACCAATTTCAGACGTTTCGTCGAATATCTTACTGAAAATCGTGAGGAAATGCCCTTCAACTTTGAGGAAGTAAAGAATATGTTTGACTTCCTGTTTTTCAGTGAAGATTTTGTCGCGAGGACAATTAGGGGGCAGGGTGGGGGCAATAATAATTTTAATAATAGAATAATATTTCCGATTAGCCAAGTAACAAAAAATGCTAAAAATGGTCTGTCACAGTAGCAAATGACTATGTAAGTCCTGTTCAACATTTGTGTGTATTTGTGTAAGCACAGCACGTATATTCGTGAAGATGTTAATGTTTCTGTGAAAAATTCAAAATGTTTTTTTTTAATAACATGCAGATTTTTCAGCCTAATTTAACACCGCTTTCCGAAAACTTGAGAAAAAATCGTAGAAATAGTATACTGTGATTAAAATATTAATATATTGAATATTTGATGAGGTAGGTATTTTTATGAAATAAATTTTAACTGCGCATGCGCGAACTACAGCAAATATTATTTTTTTGTCATTATTTGATAGTTAATACTATGGGGCAACTCATATAAAAAGACTATTAAAATATCGGGAAAACTCAAAAAGTTACAGCAATAATAGAAAAATTGAGGAGGAAATCCCATATAATTCTATGGGACGTTCTCCTCAATTTTGAAAGAACTGAAGATTTTTATTGAAATTTAGTCAATTTAACAAAATCCATTTATAGGGACAAAATATAAGCATTTCCGAAATATCGGAAAATGAATTAATCTAAGAAAGGTAATACACTTAAAAGTATGTGAGCACTTCAACTTTCTGAAAATATGAAATATTACATTATTATTAATAATATTTATTATGAATTTTCTTATTGATTATTAATATTCTCATTATATCTTTTCTTGTTATTATTTATATTCTTATTATATTTTTTTGTTATTATTGACATATTATTATTATATCTTATTTTTTATATTATTAATATTATTATCGCATCTAATTTTTTAATTAATGTTCTTATTGATTCTTAATAGTCTTATATATTTTTTGTTATTATTAATATTCTTATTCATTCTTAATATTCTTATTACATCTTATTTAATGTTATTAATATCCTGATTGATTATAAATATACTATTATATTTTTAGTTCCATTGCAACACTTTATTTTATTGTCAAAATTCTAAAACAGTATTTTTGTATATATTTTATTAACACCTAATAACTTGTATAATTTTTCAAATACTTTCAAAATGGAAAATAATAAAATAAGGGATATTCCTGCCGGGCTAAATGGTTTACGCGGCTCTAAACCCAGTTGGTCGGCCGCTGGGTTGGGTTTTCCCTGTCACGTTTAGTGAGAATTCCAATTGTGGCTTCAAACGTTTTGGCCGTTTGGAATTTATATCAAAGAATTCTTTTCATTCGTTTTATTTCGATAAAAATAAAGTTCTGTTTATAAAAATAATAAAGGTATGCTTGATTTGAGAACAAAGATTTTATCAAAATCAGGCCATTATTAGTTTGGATCTTGCATTTTAAAATATTCATATTAAAATAAGAATTAATTTTAAAATAAAAATTATTTTAGTCATTAACTACTTTTGATTTCGAATTACTACCTAGTTTCTAATCCTTAAAGTAATAAATTTTTTGAGAATCATATTTTATATTTTATGAAGACAGAAAAAAAAAAGATATACTAAAGTAACTGTTCAGAAGTGAAGATTTATTGTAATTTTATCAATTTAAGAACATACAAAATTCAAGGGTACAGTAGAAACATTTCTAGAATATCTGTAATTGAACAATCACCGATACTCGAAGACAGATAACATCCTTAAAGTGGAACTTCCTTAATTAATGGAATATAACATTCTCCTTCTTCAACCTTTGTTCCTTGCATGACGTTATATGCTTCCTGAAATGAAAGATTTTGTAACATTATATATAAATTAAAAATTCTGAAAAAATATACTGTATACATATAAAATAGGAAAACAGAATGGTAGTAGAAAAAAAAATTATAATTTGCACATTAATGCTGTTTTTTTATACAGTGCGTCCCAAAAGTTCATAGATAACGAGATTTTCTTATTTTTCAAAGAAAGAAGAGGGGTAACAATTTAAAAACAATTTATATAAATGAATAATATCAAGACAATAATATTACTATACAAATATACTATTACATAATCACAGACTTTGTGAGAAAAATTAAAACTTAAATTTTACTGTCCCAACAGTTTATAGGCAACCTTTTTTATTCCTTTAATGTTCAAATTTTTAAGCAGTTTTTTCTAATCACTTCAAAAACTCGATCAGGTATACTCAAAACAAGAGTTTGGAGAAATTGTGGCTTTAAAAAGAAAACTTCGTTCAATTTGCAGCTTTAGATCTTGAATCGCTGCAAATTGACACCCATTAGTATATACGTCTCTAGCTAATATTCCTCAGAGGTTCTCTATTGGATTCAGGTCAGGATTTATGGCTAGTCAGTCCATAACAGTTACTTAGTTTTTTCTAAACCACTGCATTGTAGAGTTGGACACGTGAATGGAGCGACTGTTTTGCTGGTATATCCAGTTGTCCCCACTTAGCAACTTTCCAAATGGAAGTAACTGTACTTCAAGCATTTTCCGGTATTCTTCGAAACATTGACGACCTTCCAAAAAAGCAATTTCGGTTGTTGCATTATAAGAAAATGCTCCCCACACCATCAGTGAACCCCCTCTTTGTTGTCTGCTGAAAACAGTTCGTGGTTCCTTTGAAAATATCGTGCCAGTAATATGCCCAACCATCGGAGCCATCTAAATTAAATTTATTTTCATCACTGCAAAGAGGTTTCATTCATCTGTTAAATTCATGCGATTTCGGGCCCATTGAACACGAGTGTCTTTATGCCATTTTGTAAACCTTGGCGAACGACGTATTGTACGATAATCAAGAAATATACTTGCCTGCAGCCGTCGTTAGACCGTGGATTTTGCTACAGGAACGCTTACTTCTGGAATGGCATCTGTTACTATGCAAACTGATCGTACAGACAAGTTCTGGGATGCAACTATTCTCAAAACTTCTCTGCCTTATCGTTTAGTTGTTTACTTTGGTCGTCCAGAACGGGATTTTGTTCCAAAAATGGCGTCTTTTGACAGAATTCGGTAAATACCAACCCTGCTGCGTCCAATTTTTCTTACAATGTCCACAACGTTTCATCCACGAGCCTTTAAACGATAGATTTGCATAATTTCCTTTTTGGAAAACTGCACATTGCGAGGCATCCTTGCAATCAGTCGGAAACGGAAAGGCAGATTAGCTTTTATCTTTGAAAACTACAGCGTCACAAGTACATAACCTTGGAATATGCAAATTTTCAATATCAGTACTTTGATTAGCTTTTAATACCGGTTGTCTATATATTTTTGAGACAGCATTTTTTTTCATTTTATATTAAATCTATGACTGTTGAAGGCTGTTTGAGTTTTTGAATATTTTTATGTCATGAATATATATTTGCATAATGTATTTCGTCTTTCTTACTCGTTTAGTTAGTTCCTAAATCCAAAAAAACTGTTGTCTATAAACTTTTGGGACGCACTTTACTCTCATTTTCTTGAAGGAAAATTCGAACCGATTCCGAAAGTGCAATTATACTCATAAACAACTTCAGCAATATTTAAAAAAAAAGTGAAATAGTACCCTATTTGAGGAAAGAGTAATCACCCAGTAAATTTGATTTCTCCCACAACAAGTAACGGAGGCGTGACGTCGAATGCATGAGGTCAATATGCTGATGCAACAGTCGAAAAAAAAACATTCTGCGTTCAAAGCTTGATATTCGAAGTTGGCCGTCTCTTCAACAAATCTGATTCGAAATGGTATTTTATTCTTTTCGGCGTTAAAGGATTTGGCACGAGATATTCCAGCCAATTTTTATTCTCATTCTTTGTAATTAAGTCGCAAAATAGATTCAAGTCATGATTACTCATGATTTAAATACACACTTTATTCTAATATATGTTAAACAAACAAAATGATAGAGAAGTATGCAAAATTAGTGATGCAAGATATCAATACTTTTTCAGATTTGTCATGTTAATTCAGACTGAAACGTACAAGTCATAATGTGCTAATTCTATCACATACAGCATTATTATTCTTAAATCCCAGTATGGGTAATTTACCAGGATATTTTCTTCGTTTTTTCTTCAGTTGTTTTTAGTTGTAATTAATAAAAGTTTGTGTTTCGAATTATGGAATAAGTTTACATGTAGCCTAATATTTATTGGGAAATGGGGTAAGAACCATCTTACATTGTTAAATAATTTTTGTAAATATTTTTCTTCAGTCAAATATTTAAAATCTCGATTTTTTGTGCAGATTTAGTTTTTAAAAATGTTATTTTTAGTAATACCATTGTTTTGCTAAATTAATTAAATATATCCTTAAGTATTATCTTAAATTCTAAATTCTTCTATCCACCAATTAGATATTGAACTCGCCTCTTCTATACAAAAAATCTTTTAAAAATATTGAAATACAAACAAGAAATTTCAAAAGAAAGACCGCTGCCATTGGTTTAAAATTATCTAACGATTGTCGTCTCGTAATTTGTGCATACTATTAACTATTATTGATTATCCGTTGTCATAAATTTAATGAAATTCGTCACAGAGAGACAGTTATGGCTCACAAAGTAGTAGCTTATAAACCTGTCATTAGCTTTACATGAATTATAGAAGAAAGACAATACCTATCGCATGTCAACCATTAATATAATATTAATTAATATCCGCATTTCAACCATTAATATTGTGATAAGACTGTGTTATTTTGATAGAAAATTCACAATAGGACAAAATTTCCAACTGGACATTTATAATAAAAGAAGGACAAACATTTCCTGGGTATAAACCAATGAATGATAGGTTAACATTTCTTGTAGCAGCAAGTTCAAATAGAGACTGCAAGGTGAAAACAATCTTAATTTACCATTTAGACAATCCTCGAGAGTTCTAAAAGTAAATATCTTAAAATCAACCGCGGTGTTTTAAGGAAGTGTAACAACAAAGACTGGGTCACAGGAATAAAACTTATTGAATGGATTCACGAGGTTTTTGAACCACCTATCAAAACCACACTTAAGCAAAACAGTCTACCTTTAAAAAAAATGTAACCTTGGATAACCAACTGCCCTCGAACGGTCATACAAGAAAAGATACATGAGAAATAGGATTTTATCACTAATTTTTCTTCATCTCAAATCATCATTTTTGATTCAACTTAAGGATCAGCTTATAAATGCAAAATTTAAATTTCTTTACACAAACGCACTTTCTTAGTAGTTGCTTTGGAAATGCATGATGTACCCACATAACCCTAAGAAAAACTTGAAAGCAATAATTCAACACTGTCATAGCAAATAGACTAATTGTAAAGCCTCAGAAAAAATGACTATGAATTGCCTCAAAGCGGCATAGAAGAAGCTGCGTTCTTGCTAAGTGATGAAGAAGCTTTAGATTAGGAACACAAATTGGTAAAGGATAACGTGGTAACTGCTTACAATCTTAACCTGGAAGTAGAGGAATTTTTGGAGATACATGACCGTAAAATAACTATTGGAGTGCTAAAGAATTTCTCTGGCCGCAATGTGAAGGAAACGAAATAGAAATTTCAACTAGTGAAACAAATGAAGAAAAAGATAAAGTAAGACTGGTGAAATAAAAAAAAAATGTTTTGCCAAATTTAGGAAAAGTTTGAAATGTTGCTATGAAATGGAATCCAAAGAAGTGGTATCAGAACTGCATGTCTATTTAATGAAAGGTCCACGTAGTTTTTCAAAAAGAGTTTTAAAAGTACACAGAATGAACCAAGCCATCGAAATCTTTTAAACAGGTCCATTTGTTAAAAAACTCCGAGTTGAGTTCAATTGTACTTCTGGTTAAGAATGGTAGTTAAAATATATTCATGCAAAATTCATTTCTGTAAAGTTAATTTTTCAGTAACTAATAAAATAAATAAATGACATTTATGAAATTGTTAGGACATTTTAAATGAAATTAATCTGCATTTTCTGCAATAATGCTGTGATCAATTTAAAAGAGTACCCGTTTGTTTTTTAATTATCCACATCTATAATATATGTAGCAAGAATTTCAATATCATTACTTATTTAATAAGCATATATTTAATGTGCGGGTATTGTTTTTTCACTTTCTAAATTCGAAAACTCGTTTTTTAAACATAAATTCCTGTGAACATCAGTAGTAACTTTTAATCCGATTCTGCGCAAATGATTTGAGTAAATCGTCTGCTTCTTTCAACATTTTTATTAGCACTTTCCAACCTAGTTGAAAAGTGCTTATGACTTCGGTTTGTCTGGCCGTCTGCCGTCTGGCCGTCTGGCCGTCTGCCGTCTGTCCGTGCTCTAACTCCCGTAAATATGCTCGGATTGCTCTGAAATTTTTATATGTTATTGTCGTTATCTATAGCATGTTCCCTATTTCAACGGAAGTGTGTAGCACTTATAGTTTTTTTACAGGGACACTCAAAAGAATTCCGTTACATTGCGGTCTATGGGGAAAAATCATTTGCGGTTTATTTAAATAATGTTTGACTATTTTAAACGCATTGTAATTTATATATATTACTAAGGTGCATTAGAAGAAGCTTAATATGGAACAGGGTGTGCATAGCACTTATAGTTACTTTACAGGGACAGTAAAAATAATTCCGTTACATTACGTCTATGGAGAAAAATCGTCTGCGGTTTATTTAAATAATGTTTCACTATTTTAAACGCATTGAAATTTATATAGATCACTAAGGTGCATTACAAGAGACTTACTACGGAATATTGTGTGTATAGCAGTCATCGTTCATTTACAGGGACACGCAAAAGAATTCTCTACTGTCTGTTAACAATAATTCCTGGAAGTGCGTTTTAAGTTATTGAACGCGATTTTAATTTTAACTTGCTTTTTGTCTATTACGTGGTGTGTATAAATTCTGTAGATCATATACAAGGCAGCACAAAAGTTCGCGAACACATTTCTGTTTATTGACAAACTCCAGACGGAGAATTTTAAACTGTGCTACGCGTTTCCTAACTGAACTAAAATTATCATCCTATGTAGTATATATACAAATCTATAGATCCTATACAGGGCTGAATAAAAGTATTCGGATATTTTTCCGAATATTGTATATGTTGGAAATTCCTGAAATTATGTTTTTAAATATGTTGTGCGTTTTCTAAATTGTTTACTTAGATGTTAGCTTTTAGCTTATTAAACGGTATGATTTGTAAAATTATTTTGGAAGCGTTGGAAAGTGCTATATAATCTATGCTTGACGCATGATTTTTCGCTCTTGTTATTTCTTTATTTTTGAAAATTCATTTCGTAAGATTATGAATGGTAACAAAAAAAATTCTCGAACAAATTTTTTGACTTTAATGAAAATGGCTCGATATTCTGTGGAAGGACGTGAAATCTCGTCAAGAACACCAACATTGTTGCGAAGTGTGTCAAAAAACTTGCTTCGACGTGTTCATGTTTGCATTCAAAATGGTGGCAAATATTTTCAACATTTGCTGTAAGGAATGATAATGTAAAAAATTTCAATTAAATTATATTTTTCAAAAATAAAATTATCACAGGATTAAGTAACATTGTGCATCACCATTTCTGTTTTACCTCACAAATAAAGTTGTAACAGTGCAACAGTGTTGGAAATTGTCTCTTATACATAAACAATGTTCAAACAGTTATACTTTCCTGTTAGAATTGTTGCTACATCCGTCAGATTTAAGGGTAATACGAAAAACCAACGGGTATTCTTTTAAATTGATCACTTTGCATAACAAATATATGAACAACGGTAATAATGATACGGATTATAGTCGATAAACAAAGTATCACTGTATATAGGCATTAAAACATTTCATTCAAAAAAGCACACGTCTTGACAAACAAAAATAATGATCATTGCACCTCGAAAATGCGAAGAGATAGTAGAAGATTAAATGTTAACAATAAATAAAAAAATAAAGAAAGAGGAGCATATTTAATTATGCACAAGACACATGACACATTTTGACTGTATTGCCAAAAGTGGAATGCCGTTAGAAAAGAATTCGATAGCGAAAATGTCTGAATTTTTTGTTAATATGCAAGTACATTCTGAAAAGATTTCACTGTCATTCCGTTCTGTTCAGCTCAGATTTAAACCCACAAAACTTCTATACCAAAATCCTTCTTTCATAGAAAGAGTGCTGAGCTATCTACTGAGCTGAGTAAACCCATAATAAATGAAAAATTGTAAAATGAAAATAAAAGTAGTGGATTGTCATCTATATTTCGGATCAATATGACAATTCTTCATTGAGTGTAAGGTAAAGCGATGAGAGTCTGCGCACAATTCAAAAGAATAACAATAAAACATCTAAATATTAATTTTTTGCTAAACTATCCATGAACATTTTTTACTTCATTTGTTTTTTATGCATTTCCATTCCTATTTTGTTGTTATGTTGTAATTTAATAGAACAGTTGCAATAAAAACAATAAGTTATTTTGCGCAATCTGTCCTTACAGGGTTGGCGTGATTGCGCACATGAGTAGGAGAGATTGTTACTAATAATAACGATAATTAAATTATTAACAATAATAATTACACTTAAATGACATTTTTGTAAGGTTTTTGTGAACAAATATTATTGTATTAGGAGTGAATATTTCAACCTAATGATTAAAGAATCTGAAAAAGGAAATAATTTTAAAACCGATTAAAAAAATTTAATCAAAGGAAAAAAAATTAGACTCAGAAAAAGCAAGTCCAGATACGATTACAAAATAACATTAAGTTACTTGATAACATGTTTAACTTAAAATTAGTCCATTTTCATTTTTACTTTCTTTTTATGCAAATTTACCAACAAGCTGCGTAATCTCTCCTAGCATGGAAACTAATGGGAACAATGCGCCATCTCTCCTAAGTAGCAGATGCGCAAACTCTCCAATTTCGGTAGGAGAGATTGAGCGGCCTTTTATTTAAACATGGCCGCTACTAAAACGAACGTTGATGTTCACACTGTCAGTCTAAATTAGTAGTTTATGAGAAATCGTTTAAGTTTAAAATATTTTGTACCAATGCCATTGTATAGAAATTCTGATGAATAACTATGAAAATTCAAGCACTTACTTTGAGAAATTAAAACAGAATAGCAATACTTTATCTTAATGCTCAAAACAATCAATGTGCACTTTCAAGTAGACACTCCAATACGGCTGTTGTACAACTACCTGGAGTCGCTGCGCGCTCACTTTACTCCTTCCCCCAGAACCTCTATGTGCGCAATCTCTCCGACCGCGCCATCTCTCCTGGCTTTATCGTATCATTAGAAAAAAAATCTGTTCAGACAAATTGGAGGGAGGGGGGCACATTCCCCGCCTTTTCCCTCTCCCTCATTGCTACGCCAATGGTCATGATATAAAATAACAAACATACTCTTGTTTGTAACGTGATGCAAACAAATACTTTCGATTGTTATAAATCAGATTTTAAAATATTTCATTAGATTTTACAAAAGAATAGTGTCTGTGGTTGTTGCACACGTTGAATAAAATTACAAGTACCTGTTGTGATTTTGATAAGGAAAGATATATATTATTGATTTTAAAGTAATCTAAGAGTTCTAATTTACAAATGGATGCTAACGTGTGCTCCGCCTTTAGATCGTATGTCTATTACATGTTACGGACTGATTTTTTTCTCAATATATTCCTTAGATTTACTAAGAGTCATTCTTTTTGAGTACATTTCATTAAATGATGCGTATAGATTTCGATATGTGACAGTCACAGATGGAATACGTTATATATAAACATATGAAACAACGTTAAACTGTACCACATGCAACTAAATTTCAGTCTTTAATAATAATCACTATCTCATTGCATTGCCAGGAAATATGTAAGATACAGTTTCTAGGGCAAATTCTTCATAAAATTTCCATTAATGAAATGACTTTGAGGGAAAATGATATTGAGCACCTTTAGCATGACGGAGCACACGTTAGCACTCGTTTCTAAATCAGAACTCTTAGATTACTTTAAAACTACAAGCACTTGTTGTGCTTTTGATAAGACGAGAAATGTATTATTAATTTTAAAGTAATCTAAGAATTCTGATTTACAAACGGGTGATAAAGTGTGCTCCGTATTGAGAACGTATATCTATTACATATTACGGACTGAGATTTCCTCAATATCTTCTTTAGAAGTGCACTAAGAGTTATTTTGTTTCGAAGATATTTCGTTAAATGACACTTATAGTTTTCGGTACCTCACAATCACAAATCAAATACTTCTGCAAGCACGTTATATAAAAACATGTGAAACAACATTAAACTGTACCACATGGAACTAAATTTCAATCTTTAACAGTAACCACTATCTACGAGCGAAAGTCATTAAGTAACTCACAAAAGCTAATTAAATAATAACTAACAATGATATTCACTTTAAAACTATTTTTATTTCTCAACATATTCTCCACCAATATTTATGCACTTACATCAACTTTTTATCAGTGCTCCAACACCAGCTGCATACAATTCTTTGGGTTGCTGCCTCAGCCACATTAGGACTTCGAGTTGAACACAGGAGACAGTTCAAAAGTTTGGTTAGCAACTTCTTTAACATCCACCACACAGCTTCGACTTAGTTCCAAGCGATTTTCATCTGTTTAGTCCATTAAAAAACCATCTTGGAAGCAAGATGATGTTCACAGATGATGAAAAGGTTCAACATGAAGTCCTAATGTGGCTGAGACAGCAACCCAAAGAATGTTATGCAGCTGGTGTTGGGGCACTGATAATACAGTGATATAAGTACATAAATATTGGTGGAGAATATGTTGAGAAATAAAAATAGTTTTGAAGTGAATATCATTGTAAATTATTATTTAATTATCTTTTGTTACTTACATAATGACTTTCCCTCGTATATTTCGCCTGGAAAGTTGTAAAATATATTTTGAAGGACAAATGATTCATACTATTTCCAATAATGAAATAAATTTAAGCGAAAATGATATATTACACCTTTTGCAAGATATAAGAGAGGGGTGACAGAAAATAAAGGACAGGATTTGACATGTATTCACATGAGCAGGGAAAGTACAGTCGGTCAAAAATAAAAGACCGCTTAATCCCATACATTTTATTACCCAAAATGTCCCTGGAAAATACAAAGGAAAAAGCCACTCGACTGGAAAGAAAGTGTTCTATCGCTTTATGTTTTTTAAAAAGCTTAGGGGTCGCCTTCATATTGAAATTACACCAAACTTTGAAATTTTTACACGAACATCTAATTTTGACATCATTTTTGGCTTTTTCAGTAAACGTTACTTTATTATTACAAATGAGAAATCATTCCGTCAAGTAGTTTAGGAATTACGAAGGTTTAAAGTTTGATACGTTTAATGTTAAATTCATTTCTTACCGCTGCCAAAAAGATTGCAATGCATAATAGATTGCAAGCATGAATAGAGAATTGTCTCGCGGAAAGTTCTGTAATTTCAGATTCTCATATATGAAGTTTTTAGAAATCTATTCATGTTAAAAATTCGTAAGTGGCACTTCATATTTTTTACGAAAATGAATTATATATATATGTATATAATTAATAGAGCTATGGTCCCGGCATATTTCACTCTGTTGGAATAAATCTCAACTATGATACCACTATGATAATACAAGTAAAATAACTAATTGACAATAATAGAGTTCCCCCCAACACACTGAACATAGATTTAAAAATCATAGTAAAAAAAAAAAAAGGTAGAAATTTATTAATAGAAATTTGTGGAACTTTGACAGAATCGTCAATTCACAAATGCGTCAAGTACCACAAATAAAATGTGTGGTTTTATCTTCATATTAGCCAAAAAATAGCTAAAGAATATGAATTTGGGACAACCACACCCATAAAATAGAGAAATAAACAAAGAAATGCACAACAATTAAGTTCAAAATAAAACAAGATAAAAAAGGATAGAGGGAAAAACAGCAAATTACCAAATTGAAAGTATAATACAAGAATGAGTCAGCTAATAATACAAGCATTGGAGATTTCCAGAACATGTTGCCAAAAAAAGTTTTTAAAAAATGATGTTCCATGGACCAAGGAACATTATTGTACAGCATAGCCAAGCACACACACACACATACACACACACACATATATATATATATATATATGCGTGGGAATTATTAGAAGTAACAGCAACAATAATATGAACTAAATGAATTATTACTTTTCACGAGCAGGGATAAAAGCGATGATCACGCAATACCAAGAAACGCTCGCCTGCACGAGCGGAGGTTCTATAGATTTGAGCCATTGCGATGGATGGATTTTTGCTCAGGGAATCTTGCAAATGTTAATATTAAAATACGGAAGTTGGTACGTTCATAAATAATAATACTGTTTGATATTTGTATTTGAATCTTCAGTTGTATATGCTGTTATTTTATTAAACCTTTTTGTTTATATTATATTTGAAGAATCTTCTGTTGTATTGAAACTACATATTGGTTATCATAATCCCACAACTATTTTTGGGGTCTCGTTGCCGGGATATGGATATAAAGCTGTTTTGTACCGGGATAATATGAAAAAGTTGAACTGTTTTTCTGAAGTATTATATGAAGAAAAGTTCCGTAATCAGATCTACGATACTATAATACTTTGTTCAGTTGAAGTTTAAAGAGGTTAAATAATGTCAGCTCTTAATAAAGCCAGAAAAGCAGACTTGTTAGCGTTATGTGATGAACTAGGTATAGTTGTACCACAGAGCGCAAGAGTTATTGATGTAATAAAATTGATTACCGAATCAGAGGATTATGAAGAAAATTTCATTAAAGTTAGACTCGAAGTCGTTGCCGCTGAGAGACAAGAAACGGAGAAAGGAAGATTAGAAGCAGAAAAAGAAGAAAGAAGATTAGAAACAGAAAAGGAAGAAAGAAAACTAGAAGCAGAAAAGGAAGAAAGAAAATTAGAAGCAGAAAAGGAAGAAAGAAGACTAGAAGCAGAAAAGGAAGAAAGAAGACTAGAAGCAGATAGAAAATTAGAGGAAAAGAAAGTTGAATTGGAATACGAATTAAGAAAAATGGAGCTACAAGGCAATTTGAAAAGTGTGAGCGACGATCCTGCAATAGCTGGTTCAGGTAAGCAACCAGATTTGCTTAAATTAATTCCTCACTTTGATGGAAAAAGCGATATTAGTCTATATTTAGCATTATTCGAAAGACAAATTTCTCGAATGTACATAATAAAAGAAAATTGGGTCACACATTTGTTAAGTTTAATCCCGTTAGAAATCGCCAATATTATAGCTAGAGAGCCAGAAACATTGGCGAACAATTACGATTACGTGAAAGATTTACTTCTCAAACGCTTCAAAATGACGCCAGAAGAATTTAGGCAGAAATTAATGTCACATAAAAAAGAATCTTCAGCCACTTGGCGCGATTTAGCATTTGAATTAAGAAATTATTTGGAAGAATGGATTAGCGGTCTTAAAATATCTGATTTTGAATCCTTAAAAGAATTAATCGTAGTAGATCAAATTAAGCGGAGGTTACCTATAGAAATGAAAGAGCATTTTATTGATGATCTTCCAAAAATTAAAAATGTAGATGTATTAGTAAATAAACTAGACGATTATGACGCGGTGAGACGTAATGTTAAAACCATGAATAGAATTTCACACCACTTTGAACATAGGAAATTAAAAATGCGGGAAAATAGCAATTTAAAACCATGGTTACCAGCTCAAGGCAATGATAATTTAAAAAAGAAACAATTTATAGATAATACAGCTAATGCGAATGAACCTTCGTATTTAAACAAAAGGAATAAGGCACAAATTAGGTGTTTTAAATGTAACGGCCTTGGCCACGTAGCTTCGCAATGTAGTAATGGAAATAGCACTCAAATAAATAATTCCAGCCAATATTATAGGAGCCAAAATTGGCGATCATCAAATCAGAAAGATGTGCATTGCGCAGCAATCAAAAGCAAAAATAGCGCCAAGGCAGATCGAATGATAGATATCGATATTAACGGGGAACAGGCACACGTCCTAATAGACACAGGAAGTGACGTGAGTTTAGTGAGCTATGAATATTATACAAAGATCGGATCGCCAAGATTATTTTCAGATAATATCTCTTTGTCCGGTATAGATGGAATTGTCTACCCCAAAGGATATTTCTCATATGAATTTAGTATTGATGGTTTTCTAATAACAGCAAATTTATACGTTTTGAAATCTCTTGCATATGATATTTTAATAGGATACGATGTAATTAGCAAATTAAAGTTGGCGATAGACGAGAGAGGAATCAAAATCGTTGGCAAACGTGACGATATTCAAGTAGGTTACATTGAAGTTTTGAAGAATTCTGTTATAAAATTGAATCATGCTGCCAAAAGTAATTATGAAATGAAAGCGTCAGCGATAGATAATTCACGTGATGAAAATATTTTAGTTGAAAACGATAATAATACAGGAGATAATTTTTTGATTAATCTAGCGAGTGTCATAGATGATGACGAAATTGAATCGAATCACGTGGGAAATTTGAAAAAAAGAAAAGAAATAAATAAATTGGTAAAGGAATACAAACCAAATAAGTCAAAAGACGTAGGATTACGAATGAACATAATTTTATCTGATGAAATACCTGTTTGTGAACGTCCACGGAGATTTCCTTGGAAAAAACAAGAAGTAATAGAAAACAAAATTCAACAGTGGTTAAGCGAAGGAATAATAAGACGCAGTTTTTCCGATTACGCTGCACCAGTGGTTTTAGTCAGGAAAAAAGATAACTCATATAGATTATGCATAGACTATCGTAAGTTGAATAGGAAGATAATCAAAGATTGTTTCCCATTACCCTTAATTGAACATGTTTTAGATAAATTAGAAAAATCAAAAGTGTTCACGACCCTTGATTTAAAGAATGGTTTCTTTCATGTCGAAATTGAGGAGAAAAGTAGGAAATACACCGCATTCGTGACACACGAAGGAGAATACGAGTTCTTGAAATGCCCCTTTGGTTTATGTACATCAGGAAACTGGTTCCAAAGATATATAAACACTGTGTTCAGAGATTTGTTACGTGACGGCACTGTAGTTGTTTATATGGACGACTTTATCATTCCATCGCAGACTGAAGAAGAAGGTTTAGAGAAATTGAAACGGGTGCTTGAAGTTGCGGCAGAATATGGGCTAGAGCTTAATTTCAAAAAATGCAATTTTTTAAAGAAAAGAATAGAGTTCCTCGGTTATGTGATTGAAGATGGGACAATACAGCCATCTGAATCGAAGACATCAGCCGTCCGAAATTTCCCGCAACCAAGAACGGTAAAGCATGTGCAATCATATTTAGGATTAACGGGTTATTTTCGTAAATTCATTCCAAACTACGCTCGAATAGCCAAACCATTGAGTGATCTATTACGCAAAAACGTCGCATTTAAGTTTGGTACAGAACAAATACAGGCATTTGAAATATTAAAAGAAATATTATCGCAAAAACCAGTATTGCATTTATTCAAACAAGGATCAGCACTAGAACTACACACCGATGCCAGTAGCCATGGTTTCGGAGCAGTACTTCTACAAAAAGCGGATGATGGGAAATTCCATCCTATACAATATATGAGTAAAAAAACAACCCCACAACAAGAAAAATATTGCAGTTATGAATTAGAGGTACTAGCAATAATTGAAGCTCTAAAGAAATTCAGGAACTACTTACTAGGTACGAAATTCAAAATAGTAACTGATTGTGAAACATTTAAAAAAACCCTAAACAAAAGAGAATTGCCTCCAAAAGTCGCAAGATGGGCTTTATTCATTGAAGAATTTGATTATGAAATCACGCATAGAGCGGGAAATAAAATGAAACACGTAGATGCTCTGAGCCGTAATACTGTTTTAGTTATTACAAGATCACAAAGTGAGATGGCAACTAGAATAGCTATAGCGCAGGAGAGAGATGAGCTTTTAAAAGCAATAAAATCTTTAGTCGAGAAGGGTGAGAAAAACGAATATCTTATCAAGAATAATGTATTGTACAAGTTCGAAAATGGAAGAGATTTACTCGTAGTGCCTGAAGAGATGCAAAGAGAGATTATTCGTAAGACACATGATGAAGGACATTTCGCTATAGCCAAAACAGAAGAATTGGTAAAAAAGGAGTTCTTCGTCCCTAATCTTAGAAAACAAGTTGAAACAGTAGTATTAAATTGTATCGAGTGTATTCTATATAACAAAGAAAGAGGTAAATCCGAAGGTTTCCTAAAACCCATACCTAAGGAGGATATACCATTAAGCACTTACCATATTGATCATATTGGTCCATTGCCATCAACAAATAAGAAATATCAGCATATCTTCACAGTTGTAGATGCCTTTACTAAGTTTGCATGGTTCTATCCAGTGAAATCCACAACAGCGCAGGAAGTCATTGAAAAGTTATCCTTACAACAAACAGAGTTCGGGAATCCCAGCAGAATAATAACAGACCGGGGACCAGCGTTCAAATCAGATGAATTTGCAGAATACTGCAAGGAACAAGGGATACAACACGTCAAAATAACGGCAGAAATGCCCAGGGGGAATGGACAGATCGAAAGAATTCATAGCATCCTGATTCCTGTGCTAGCGAAACTAGCAGGTAGTGAGAGCACGAAATGGTATAAGTATGTATCAGATGTGCAGAGAATCATCAATAGTACGGTTACAAGAAGTACAAAATACAGTCCATTTGAATTGATGATTGGTGTAAAAATGAAAAATAAAAATGACATAAGAATTAAAGAAATACTAGAAGAGGAACAGTTAAACCACGTGATGACAGAACGCGAAAACGTAAGAGAAGAAGCGAGAAAAAACATTTTGAAAATACAAGAAGAAAATAGAAAGCAATTTAACAAGAAGAGGAAGGAACCTAATAAATATAAGTTAAATGATCTCGTGGCAATCCAAAGAACGCAGTATGGCACAGCACTTAAATTAAAGGAAAAATTCCATGGACCGTATAAGATCACTAAAGTAAAGCCATGCGACCGTTATGATGTAGAGAAAATTGGGGACCATGATGGTCCCAACAAGACATCAACTGCTGCAGAATATATGAAGCCGTGGAGTAACACGTCTGCATAAAGTGGGATGTTTTCGTTTTATGCTTATCTGTTTGTTTGTTTGAATTTGCGTCTAAATTTTTATGAGAAGTATTGAACTGTCGAGGTCGACATAACGTCAGGATGACTGAAAATGTGGGAATTATTAGAAGTAACAGCAACAATAATATGAACTCAATGAATTATTACTTTTCACGAGCAGGGATAAAAGCGATGATAACGCAATACCAAGAAACGCTCGCCTGCACGAGCGGTTGTTCTATAGATTTGAGCCATTGCGGTGGATGGATTTTTGCTCAGGGAAGCTTGCAAATGTTAATATTAAAATACGGAAGTTGGTACGTTCATAAATAATAATACTGTTTGATATTTGTATTTGAATCTTCAGTTGTATATGCTGTTATTTTATTAAACCTTTTTGTTTATATTATATTTGAAGAATCTTCTGTTGTATTGAAACTACATATTGGTTATCATAATCCCACAACTATATATATATATATATATGTGTGTGTGTGTGTGTGTGTGTGTGACATTTTGCCACAAATAAAAGACTTTTCTGGCGAACTTGAATTAAACTACGGTCTTAAATTAATTTGCATCTTCGCAGCCGAGTATTTTGGTGATTGCAGTTAATTAAAACACAGTGCAGTCGAATCCATTTTATTCAAACATAATCAATCTTCTTTAGGTTCAGGGAAAATGCTCTATTTGCGAAACAAAAGCTTTAACAACTTGGTTATTAACAACTCTCCATAGAACAACATCATATCTATTAGATACCAATTTGGCAGCAAGCAACAGTTTATTTTACATTCTTTTCGACGACAAAATCCCCTGCTCTCGTTAGGTTGATAAAATTCACCGTTCGTTGTGGACGAACACATCAGTTAAAAAAAAAAAAAAAAAACTCTCCGATGACAACGTTCTATTGCATGCCCAACTCCGTCCCGTTTTTCTTTAGGAAACACCAACGTCCTAAATTCTCTCCGAATCAGGATGGTAAGAGTTTTTAAACTCACTGGCGAAAGAACACAAAAACACGTCACGGGACCGATTTTCAGCAAATCACAAGGCTTTTTAAAGAACTCTATTAGCATTTCCGGTGGAATTATATTGTCGAAAAACGGTTTCCTTACCGCGAAAAATGTTCTACGCCTTTCCAGAATTATCGGATAATCTCGAACCAGATGCCTGCCATATCAACAAAACAATTTATCAGTTTTGAGGCTGTAGTTAAACTTCGAATTTCACACGTAATAAATAATAATAATAATAAAAAGAAAATTAATCTTTGTAGAAGGAAAAAAATAAAGTTTTTTGGAAATATTTTAATAGACATTTAATGTTTAATAATAGAATAACGTACGGTAGTAGGGTTTTCTGAGTGGAATAATTTAAGAGATGTGATATTTTAGCATTTTAATAAAGAAGTTATAGCAATTTGATTACACGGGAGTAATAATAATAAATTTTAATAATGGATTAAAATAAAGATGTTCTATTTAAAGAATAAATTAAAAAAGCTATCGCCATTTTTAGATCTAACTACTTTCGAATAAATATTATTAAGTGGATTAGGATAAACTGGCTTTACATATGGATAGTAAAAGAATATTTTAAGAATAAGAATTATTTTAATAAGCTGGGTTTATAAACGGAACATTATTAAATGGAAAAATTTTATTGAATAATTTAGCAGATTGCGGAAAAAATAATTTTTGTAATATTATCCCCCCTCCCTAAAGATTTTGGATGAAGTTAATAGTTAAGTAACTATAAATTCAGACAATATAAATTTAATACTTTAGAAATTTGAATTTTGAATAGCATAAATTTAGAGACGGTCAGCAAAGAGATGAAAACTTTCTGATGCAATGGAAGACAAAAAAATAAAATAAATAAAACAATAATAATAAAATAGCAGTAATAAATTAATATAAAATAAATATGTAGATAAAAATAAAGCTACGAGCATTTCCCCTGTAAAAGTATAGAAGAAATGGTTACAATCTTACTTACCATTTGTAAGTGCACAGGAAAAATACAATAACAATAATTAATAAACATTAATAAACAAGAAAATAATAATAATAATAATAACAAATTTTTGCTTTCACCAAGTTCACAAAGTTTAGAGTAAATAGTTATAGGTAAATGTCTAAACAAAGTTTTTAAAAAAAAATTCGATTTCATTCAAATTTGAATTTTTTAGATCCAACATTTTTAATCAGTCTCTTTGTTGGATCGTTATAAGTCCTCATTTTGTTTTTAAAAAATGATTAGTACAGTTCCTTTTTTGAAATACAGTTTTTATAGAAAGGCTGAAAATAAAGACATTCTTCCATCAAATTTTAAAAACCGTAGTCATTTTTACCAATACTTTACAATTCTAGCATTTTGTCACAACATATTTCTCTTAAGTATCACAGTAAATCTTCTACATAATAAACAAGTCTTTTGGTAGTGATTAAACTACTTTTAAAGGCTTGTTTATCAAATTATTTTTTTGAGCTCGTTTATTTTGTACTTGGAATATGTTATCTTTGTTATATTCCTGTGGCATCCCAGCATCTTTAATTAATATTTTTTAAACATTTTTTCACTAATAAATAATATAACTCTTCAGTAATATATATAAATACTATAATAAAATTCAATTCATAACCATAACAATAATAACTTTCAATATAACTAATACTTCTCAACATAAGTAGTAATTCATAGTATAATTCAATAGTAGAAATAATAATAATATAATAACAGTATCTAAGAAAATATCACAGTTTATTTATTTATTGTTAGGGAAAATATTGGTTGAGGATAAAATAATTACACAGCAAATAAATATTTTTTTATATTTTTTAATTATATAAGAAAGTATTTTTGCCAGTCGAAAGTATACAAAATATAATAATAATTTCAAAATCCAAATAAATTTAAATCTAAATATTTAGAAAGTGAACTCTCAACCAGTAGTTCCTCACAATAATTTTTTTCTCTCTGATACCCTTTTACAAAATTATACTGTTAAGTTATAAGTATTCATATCCGAAATATAGAGAGTCGTTTATCGGCAAACTTAGATTAAATAAAGACAATAAATAAAAATAAAAAGATGTTAATTTTAGCTGAGAAATGGAATACGAAGGCAATTAGTTTAAATACTTAATTTTCTATTGTTACACAAAACAATCACTGTAAAATCACATCATCACTATCCAATTATTTATCTTTTTTTATAATTATAGAAATATTTATAAACTGTTACTACTTGATCATCTATTGAAATAAATAACATAATATTAAATTTTGAAACAATCGGTTTAAGAAAAATAAAATAAAGTAAAAATACCTTATTTTGATATAGAATTAAACATTTAATTTCATTTTTCAACATCAATTTGAAAATTCCTAAAATCAAAATACACATCTTATGCCTGCATAATGTGTCTACTTAACCTCAAAAACTCTCAAAAACAAGTAAATATTCTCGTTGCGCACCAAGAACATACCTGATAATGTTGAAACTAGAGTAATAAGAGATATCTAAATAATTAGAGTTTAATCTATTGTTTTTACTTTAGTTTGATTTTGTGATGGTGATTGTGATGTTTTTTGTGGTTTTCATTGTTGTTTGGGTTGCTCATGAAATAGTCTGAAATTATCTGGTGGAAAATATGGTCGTAATTTAGAAACATGTACAATAACTGAATTTAGTTTAGTCTCATAATTAAATTTGTCTATTTCATAGGTCACATCAGAAAGTCTATTTATTATTTTGTATGGTCCAGAGAAAGTAGGTTCTAATTTTCGAGTGTTAGGATATTTAAACTCTTCACATATTACATAATCTTGTATTTCTAGTGGATATTCCACAAATTTTCTATTATAGAGTCTTTTACTTTTAAGGTGGAATTCACGAGTTCGCGGTTTTGCAATTTTGAGTGCCTTATTAACAGGAGGGTAATAATTTTGTTTTAAAGGAGATTCATAAGGTAATTGACCATAAAATAAATAGGCAGGTGGGAATTTGGTTATGGAATGTGGTGTGTTATTGTATTCTTGGATGACTTGGTCTAATAATCTGGTCCAAGGTATTTTAGAAGAAATGGAATTAACTTTACATTTGAGTCTACTAACTATAGTTTGATTAACTCGTTCTACCTTCCCATCGGTTTGGCGATGATGTGATGATGTAAAACGTTGTTGAATATGATATTTTCTGAGAAATTTTTTGAATCTTGGAGACCTAAAAGATTTATGTCTATCGCTAAGTACTGTTTTAGGTGTTTGAATATTGAAAATTTGTTTTGAACAGTTTGTATATGTTTCGGTAGTAACATTTTTGGATAGAAAAGCCCAAACAAACCTAGTTGCATGATCTATTATTATATGTAAGAATTTTTTTTTGTTGAATTGTAATAATTAAATCCACTCACAGTATCAATAGAAAGACATTTAAAAGGTTGATCTGTGGCTGGCATAGCTTGTAACAAGCCAAATCTTTTTTGTTTTGGTTTTTTATTTCTCTGGTATGTATCACAATGTTTAACAAATTGTGTAATATCTATTGTCATGTTGGGCCAATAATAGTTTGGAGATATTACGTTAAGCATTTTTTGTATACCCAAGTGTCCAAAATTATCATGAGCAATATGTAATAATTTTCTCCTAAGTGACATTGGTACTACTATTTTTTTTTAATCCTTTTCTCTGAGTAATTATAATCCCATTCTATTTTTTGTATTTTCTGTCACAAACATTATCTTTATCTTGCATCGCCATAATTTCTTTTTTGTCCAATAATAAACTTACATGTTGATTAAGATAAGCAACAGAATTTCGTGACAACATGTCTGCTTTGACATTTGTAGAACCATTTTGATATTTGATCTCATAATCGAACATGCTAAGTTTTAAAGACCATCGAAAAAGTCCACCTCTTAAATTTTTAATATACTTTAACCATACCAGAGATGCATGGTCGGTATGGATTGTGAATTTAGTACCAATGAAATAGTGATAAAACTTATCAAGAGTATCTATGATAGCAAGACATTCCAATTCAGTTATAAAGTAAGTTTGTTCATAACTTTTCAAAATTCTAGAATGATAAGCAATATGAGGCAAAAAATTATCTTTACCTGGTTGTTTTAGAATTGCACCTGCTGCTACCTGAGAGGCATCTACAAACATGTGGAGGGGTAATTTGGGTCATAAATTTTTACAATGGGTTTTGCAAGTAGAGTATTTTTTTTAATTTTTCAAAAGAGTTTTGACACTCTGATTTCCATTTCCATATTGTGTTTATCCTAAGTAATTTATTGAGGGGGTATCTAATTTCAGCATATTTATCTATGAATTTGTGATAAACATTAATGGAATCTAAAAATAGTTGTAGTTCGTTGTTAGAGGGAGGTGTCAATTTTTTAATTGTCTCAATATTGGTATTAGCTGGAGTTAAAATCCCATTGGTGATCTCATAGCCTAAGAAATTAATTTAATTTTGATTTAATTTACATTTAGAAAGTTTAAGTTTAAGGTTTTCTAATTTACAGATTAAAAAATTTTTCGTTAAGTGATTTAAATGTTCTTCTAGAGAGGGGGAGAAAATTATGATATCGTCAAAATAATGGCAAGAAAATCAATTTTATACTTATTGAGGTTTCTTCTAATGGTTCTATTAAAAATTGGGGGGACCTGTCTTTATACCAAAGGGGAGCACAAGCCATTCGAAGAGGCCAAAATTGGTGGCAAAAGCTAATTTTTCTGTATCGGATGGATGTATTGGTATGTGCCAGTAGCCAGAGGCTAAGTCCAAAGTGGAGAAATACTGGGCCCTACTCAATTTATCTAAAATTTCATCGATACGAGGTAAATGTTCTGCATCATTTTTAACTATTGCATTTAATTTTTTATAATCTATACATAGTCGGATCTTTTTGCCTTCCTCTCTTTTCATAGCCAAAGTGACAGGGGCAGAATAAGGGCTATTGCTTTCTTTTATGAGACCAGTCGCTAATAAAGATTGAACTTGATTTTTTATCTCTTTTTCTTCTAAGGGGGAAGTTCTGTAGGGCCTCAAAGATATAGGTAGGTCAAATTTTAGTAAAACGCGTTGTGACTCAATATTTATCTTACCCACATCATATTTATGTTTTGCAAAAATATCCCTATAATTTTGAACTATTTCCCTTAAATCCCCATTTTCAATTAAATTTATTTCCCCAATAAAATCTGAATCATAATCATTAATATCGCAAAAATTTTGAGGAGTCATTGAACTTCTATAATCAGGCGGCACAATACATTTATTGTGATTAGCTACAAAAAAGACCTGAGTATTCACACAATTTTCATTAGTATATGGTGATACTTTGTCATCATTATATCCATTTAAATTCTCATTACTATCACCATTTGTTAATAATTCATCATTACATGAAATAGAATTTTCATTATAAGTTGTTATCAAGTTATCATCACTAAATAAATTCAAACTATCATAATCAGAAGTTATCAAGTTACCATTACCTTGTTGCAATTTATTTACAGTCACAGTATTAAAATGAAGTGATCTCTCATCATGTATGGATATACTCTTATTTATAATCTTCCTTCCCTGTTTTACTGTACAGTTCTTACAATTTATATTTAAATTAAATTTTGAACATTCTTTTAACCCCAAGATACAGTAATCCAAATCTGTATCACATACTAAAAAGTTAACAAATTTTTTTATTTTACCCGCTTTAAGAAGAATATTACACTTTTGATTAATTTGTAAAAATCCTTTTGCCTGACCTATAGTAACTGGAGGAGCAATTTCAATTTTAGCATTCAATATTGTAACAAACTTTAATGGTAAAATTGCGATGGTTGAACCGGTATCGACGACACATGGTAAATTATAATTATTCGTATATCCATACACAATTAATTGCCAAACATTAGGAGTACCAATTAGAAGAGTATCAGAGGGTGTTGAACTGTTATTAAAAATACACTCTTTTTCCCAGTGGAAAACATTTATTACTCCCTTGTTTACACAAATTCTACATGGCCTAGATGGGTACTGATTCTGAAAATATTTGTTTTGCACTCAGTTTTGGAAATTTCTAGGTCTTTGAATATTATAGTTTGGTTGAGGAATCCAGTTTCGAGGAGAATTAAATTGATTATTGGGCCGATTTGACTGAATCCAATGCCTAGGAGCATTAAATTGTCTAAAATTTGGTCTATTAGGCTGCACACTATATCGAGGAGTATCAAATTTAGTTGGATTAGATTTACTTGATAATGATGGATTTGCAACAGCAGGGGTGGAAACTTCCACAAATTGCTTAACAATTCTATACCATTCTGTAGTACTTTCAGGAGGGTTAACAATTAAGTAGTTTTGATACTCTGCTTTAAACCCGTCAGTTAAACCTTGTAATAATATAGTTTCACATAAATGTATTTTCCTTCCAATTTCAATTTTTTTAAAAATAGGTTTCTAAGTTACTTAAACTATCCAATTTTAAAGCAAAGAATTAAAAAAATTTCGGAATATTTACCCTAATAAAATTCTCAGTTAAGATATCAGCTATCTGTTCGTATTTAATGCAATTGAGGCAATCGTTAATGTAAATTTTAAGAGCTTCTCCCTTTAAATTTTGAGAAATATTTTTAAACTTCCAATCAACATCCTTCTTTTCTTTTTCACAAGCATCATCGAAGTATTTTAAAGACACTTGTATCTCAACTCCTAAATCTGGATCGAACGCTATAAATTTTGGTTCTCCCATGATATTTAATCTCACAAAAGAGTTAACTAGATCTTCTTTTAAATATCCGGATCTTAAAAACATTAAATTTTAAAGTTATAACACTATATACCACAGAAATAACGAAATAGATAAAATAGTAAATAAATATGTAATTTACGATCTCAGTAACATATTGAAAAATAATAGAATTCTCCTTCAGAATATCTGATCTTAAAATATGAAAGTCTAAAATCTATACCACTGTCTATAACATTATGATGACGTATCATACTAAATAATCAAATTAATTAATTAATTAATTAACCTTAACAACACTTAAATATTTGTATACGACTACATTTGCAACATAAATAATTTTTAAAACAGCAATCTAATCAGCACAAAATAGCATTTAAACCCTGTAATTCAGAGTAGATTAAACTTAGTTTGCTATTAAATAAATAATAAAGAAGAAGAAAAATAAAACATTTTAAAAATAACAAGAAATAATAAATATCAAAAAATAAAAATATTAACTCACAGTTAATCTGGAAAATATTTCACTAGAGATAATAAATTCTAAGCATTACAAAATCTTTAATTCTTGATAACACCGAAACTATCGTGCATTGGTTTACTGTAAAAACACCAGTCTCCGGTTCGAACTAAAGTACCATGAAAATGTTCCATCACTCAAAAATTCCTTCGAAAATTATCACTTGCATCGTATGTCGCACAGATAAATCCTGTCGGACTAAACTTTGTGGCATTTTGCCAAAAATGGAAGACTTTTCTGGCACACTTGAATTAAACTGCAGTCTTAAATTAATTTGCATCTTCGCAGCCTAGTATTTTAGTGATTGCAGAAAATAAAAACACAGTGCAGTCGAATCCATTTTATTCAAACATAATCAATCTTCTTTAGGTTCCGGGGAAATGCTCTATTTGCGAAACAATAGCGTTAACAACTTGGTTATTAACAACTCTCCATAGAACAACATCATATCTATTAGATACCTATTTGGCAGCAAGCAACAGTTTATTTTACATTCTTTTCGACGACAAAATCCCCTGCTCTCGTTAGGTTGATAAAATTTACCGTTCGTTGTAGACGAACACATCAGTTAAAAAAAAAAAAAACTCTCCGATGACAACGTTCCATTGCATGCCCAACTCCGTCCCGTTTTTCTTTAGCAAACACCAACTTCCTAAATTCTCTCCGAATCAGGATGGTAAGAGTTTTTAAACTCACTGGCGAAAGAACACAAAAACACGTCACGTGACCGATTTTAATAAAATCACAAGGCTTTTTAAAGAACTCTATTAGCATTTCCGGTGGAATTATATTGTCGAAAAACGGTGTCCTTACCGCGAAAAATGTTCTACGCCTTTCCAGAATTTTGGGATAATCTCGTACCAGATGCCTGCCATATCAACAAACCAATTTATCTGTTTTGAGGCTGTAGTTAAACTTCGCACATAATGAAAAATAATAATAATAAAAAGAAAATTAATCTTTGTAGCAGGAAAAAAGAAGAATTAAAGTTTTTCGGAAATATTTTAATAGACATTTAATATTTAATAATAGAATAACTTACGGTAATAGGGTTTTCTGAGCGGAATAATTTAAGAGATGTGATATTTTAGCATTTTAATAAAGAAGTTATAGCAATTTGATTACACGGGAATAATAATAATAAATTTTAATAATGAATGAAAATAAAGATGTTCTATTTAAAGAATAAATTAAAAAAGCTATTGCCATTTTTAGATCTAACTACTTTCGAATAAATATTATTAAGTGAATTAGGATAAACTGGATTTACATATGGGTAGTAAAAGACTATTTTAAGAATAAGAATTATTTTAATAAGCTGGGTTTATAAACGGAACATTAATAAATGGAAAAAAAAATTATAGAATAATTTAGCAGATTGCGGAAAAAATAAATTTTGTAACATTTGTATAGAAATAAATTAAAAAAAAATTAAGAATTGTATAGATTTTAGTATAGAATATAATAAGGTAAAGCTAGGAGAGTCTGCGCACTATTCAAAAGAATAACAATAAAAAATCTAAATATTAATTTTTTGCTAAACTATTCATGAATATTTTTTACTTCATTTGTTTTTTATGCATTTCCAGTGCTATTTTGTTGTTATATTGTAATTTAATAGAACAGTTGTAATAAAACCAAGAAAGTTATTTTGCGCAATCTGACCTTACAGGGTTGGTGTGATTGCGCACATGGGTATGGAAAATTGTTACTAATAATAACTACAATTAAATTGTTAACATTAATAATTACACGCAAATGACATTGTTGTTAGGTTTTTGTGAACAAATATTATTGTATTAGGAGTGAATATTTCAACCTAATGATTAAAGAATAAGAAAAAGCAAATAATTTTAAAAACGATTGAAAAAATTTAATTAAAGGAAAAAATAATTAAAGAAGAAAAAGCAAGTCATTTATCGAAAATTATTTCGAAATTGATTCAGTCATATGTTTCACACGTAATTTGCAATTTATGCAAATTTACCAATAAGCTGCGTAATCTCTCCTAGCATTGAAACTAATGGGAACAATGCGCCATCTCTCCTAAGTAGCAGGTGCGCAAACTCTGCAATTTCGGTAGGAGAGATTGCGTGGCCTTTTATTTAAACATGGCCGGTACTAAACTGAACCGTTGGTGTTCACACTGTTAGTCTAGATTAGTAGTTTATGAAAAATCGTTTAAGTTAAAAATATTTTGTACTACTGACATTGGATAGAAATTCTGATGAATAGCTATGAAAATTCAAGCACTTACTTTGGGAAAACAAAACAAAATAGCAATGCTTTATCTTAGACGCTCAAAGCAATCAACGTGTACTTTCAAGTAAATACTCCACTACTGCTGTTGTACAAAAACTTGGATTGGCTGCGCGCATTGAGGGATCTCTATTCCTTCCCCGCTAACCTCTATGTGCACAATCTCTGCGACCGCGCTATCTGTCCGGACTTTACCTTACATCTTTTTTTTTTCGAAAAAAAATGGTGTATATTTTTTAAATAATTTTGAAAATAATATGAAGGGCAACCTATGCATTTTTTAACAAAAATCGATTTCTAGAAGCTGCAAATTTCCTAATCTAAAATTACAGCTAAATCCGTCAATTCTTTCTTGAGTTATGTTTACAAAACTACTCATTTTTCAATCTGATTTGTAACGTTATGAAATGAATTAAAATTAGGAGTTCTAAACTTTAAGCATTCATAATTCCTAAACCGCGTGATCGAATGACTTCCCGTTTGGTATATGAACATAAAATGAACATA
Source organism: Maratus michaelseni (assembly GCA_963931845.1). NCBI lineage: Eukaryota > Metazoa > Arthropoda > Arachnida > Araneae > Salticidae > Maratus > Maratus michaelseni. The sequence goes on along the minus strand of OZ007596.1, from coordinate 213,919,584 downwards.
AAATGCCAAATATTATGTTAAAATTAGGTGTTCGTACTGAAAATGTCAAAGTTTTCTACAATTTTTGTATGAATATGACCCTCTAATCATACTTTTTAACATAAAATGAAAAAAGACTGATTTTCAGTCGAATGGCTATTTTCTCTTTTTCTCTGTCAGTTTGTAGACTAAAATATATGTTCGAATGTAAAAAGTAATTTACAAAATAATTAAAACTCATGCACCAAACATGGATTATGTTACCCATTCCAACATTTACAAAATGTTTTTACAGATCTTTACCGTTTAATAACGTGAAATATTATATCTAATTAAACAAGGGAGGATGACAAAGGATGACCGCCCCGGGATATCTAACTAAACAAAGTCAAAGTCAAACTAGGTGGGGAGGACTACCTTTCGGCTTAAGTTCAACTAGCCCTGCCCAGTATATATGTTTACTATGCGGCAAAGTCTTACAAGATAATTATCAAAGTTGAGAGAAGACAATAAATACAAAGCAATACTAATATCTCACTAATTGAACGATAAACAATTAATAAATACAATAAAGAAAAATGAAAAAATCATACAATAAATACAAATCAAATACCACCATGAGATTAGAGAAGTAGTACCGAAACACAAATTCAAACAATTCAAATTTTGATGATATAATAACTAAGATTTTTAGGAGGAGTAAATTTTGATAATTTACTAATTATACCGAGCAATACTAAATAATACTTTGTGATACTAAGCAATAATTATACTATGTAATACTGAAATACGAATTCTGAAATTACAAAATTCCGAAAATGCAATTTATCAATTGTACTGAGCAGTACTAAATAATACTGTAATACTGCGTGATACAGCAATAATACTACCATGTAATAACACTGTATGATGTTGAAGTAGATAATAATATTGGGTAGAAGTAAGTACTAAATGAACAATAATGAATGAATAATAATACTAGAGTAAACAAACATAAAATATAAGCAAGTCAAAATGTACAAGAAAATTCAATCCAGCTGGGACTTAATGCTTAAAAGACGTTTAATATTAATACGTGAACAAAGTTAAAACAAATTGGAGAAGATGCTAACTTAATATAAGAATTAAAGAAAATGAACTATGCTGTTGAAGGGCCCAGCTGGAAAGGTATGTAATTACAGAATAACAAAAGGAAATATTTAAATGTAAACAAAATAGTTTCAATACAAAATAAATTTACAGAAAATTTAACTTATATAATAATAAATTATCAAATTGTATATGTACTTTTACACCTGTTACTGATTTTAAATTTCAATTTAGTCTCGAAAAAAATATTCGAATTCTTTTGTGCAGCCCTGTATATCATCTATAGATGTTTATACATCCTGCATAGAATGCTAAATTTCAGTTCGGTTAGGAAGCACATATTAAAATTCCCCTTCTGGAATTTCCATCAATGAACAGAAATGTACTAGAGATTTTTTGTGTTTGGCCTGTATATGATCTATAGCATTTATAGACACCAAGAAATAAGCAAAAAATTAGTTTAATTTAAAAATCGCTCTACAACTTAAAACGCACTTCCAGAAATTATTGTTAAATAACAGTTCTTTAACCGAATTATTTTGTGTGTCCCAGTAAATAAACGATAAATACTATGCACCCAATATTATATAGTAAACCTCTTGTAATTCACCTCACTGATATATATCAATTTCAATATGTTTGAAAAAGTGAAATATCATAAAAATAAACTGCAAATTATTTTCCCCCACAGATCGTAATGAAACGGAATTATTTCCAGTGTCCCTGTAAAAGAATGAATGATAGGTGCTATGAACACCATGTTCAATAGTAAGCTTCTTGTAGTGCCCTCAGTGATATACATCCATATCGATATGTTTGAAGTAGTGTAATATTATTAAAATTAACCGCAATTGATTTTCCCTCATAGACCGTAATGTAATGGACTACTTTTGAGTTTCCCTGTAAAAGAACTATAATTGCTAGACATTTCATTTTCAATACCGAATATGCCATAGTAAACTTTAATAACATACATCAATTGCATGGCAATCCGAGTCTATTTACGTACTAATTTAAAGTACGGACAGACAGACAGATAAACTAAATAATAAAAAAAAATCAACTATGTTGGAATGTTTTAAAAAGGTCACGAAAAAGAGTTCAAAAAACATATTTTGGAATAGATGTATTACACTCACGCACCGATGTTTGGCGACTTTTTAATTGGTGCGATTTCTATTCCCGCGCCAAACCAATAACTTAATACAATAGCAAGGTTACCATTAAAAGTAAAAATCCCCCAAATTTGGCGACTTCTTTTCCTTTTTATGATTGATTAAAAAAAAAAAAACTGTGCGTGTTTGTAAGATATCGTAGCCCATATTTTTTGTAGGAAACATCTACATACACGATACAAATATAGAATAGAATTGGCAGTCAAAATTTGTTCAAAGAAGCTACAGAATGTGGCACGCATATTGCCACCATGTCTAGGTATCTGTGTTATTGGCGGTATAATACCACTGAAAGCAATACAATTAAAACTAGAATGCTGTGGCAATCATGAAGCTTTCTTATATATAAATAAAATCGTCTGCAACAAAAATTAAATGAGAGTCTATTCACTCTTGAGATATGGCTAACAAGAAAATCGTAAAAAATGCATGATAATAGCGCCACCTGTTGGCCGATTTTCACAAAAACCTAATTATCGTCTATTTATGTCGATGTCTAACAGAATCAGAATTGATAAAAGGATCAGGGCCCATAAGCCATGTTTTTGGCCCATGAAATTAAACTAATTCGATTTTGTTATATTGACTTAATTATTTCATTTTTTAATATTAGAAGGTTTATCCTGTACGATTTCAACAATATTTTTTGCATTTTGTTCGTTTTTATATAACTTACACAAGCTCAAAGTTCGTATTATTCGTAGTTTTTGATGAAAAATACGCAGTTTCTCCTAATTTTACCTCAATTTTTAATATATTTTTAAATATTTTACTATGAGCGCAGCTTTGCAACGCTTTTATTTTTACATATATTGTACATTTTGATGTATTTTATAAAAAATGTAAAGAAGAAAGTGTTGCACGATTGCGCTCATATAAATAATTGAGGTAAAATTAGGAGAAATTGCGCATTTTTCATCAAAATCTTCGAATAATACGAACCTTGAGCTTGTGTAAGTCATATAAATTCGAACAAAATGCAAAAACTATTGTTGAAATCGTACAGGACAAACCTTCTAATATTAAAAAGTGAAATAATTAAGTCAGTATAAAAGAATCGAATTTTAGTCTATTTTATGGGCCAAAAACACGGCTTATGGACCCTCATCCTTCCGTGCGTTAGTTTATCACATAGTGTGCCCACAAAATTTGTTGGCTCATACAGACAGACACACAGAGAGACTTACGGAGAGACGTTTTCTAAAATTAGTCATATCGTGTTCAGGATCTTCTGAAACGTATAAATCTGTCTAAAAACGGAAGTAGAAATTTTTCACAAATCCAATAAGACAGAAGAAGGTAAAAACCTAAATATGAATCATCGTTAAGTCCACTGCAGGAGGGTGGTATAAAAACGGTCTATTATTGGAAAAGCATGTAATTGCTGAGCATTAACCACAAAAATTAATTTATCTTAATAAAAACATAATTTTAAATTATTAATTTTTTTTATAAAGAGTAAAAATATTTTATCCAAAAAACTTCATTTTTATTATATATCAGGATGAATAGTACTCAGGAAAGATAATGTCATGTGACATGATCGTGGGAAAAAAGAGCCTTTTTTTAACATTTACCTTTTTTACAAAATTTTTTGGCATGCGGAACTTAAATATGTAATAATGTTATTGTGTTGCTACAGGATGTGTAAAAGTTAAGACCATTTAAATATACATGCATGACCCCTTATGGTAAAATAAACCATATACAATTTTAAAGTATTTCTGGTAATTAAATCGATATTATTATTTTTTTCTCTCATTTATTAAAAGTGATTTTCCTTTGATTTTCGTATCTCTTTTCCCCAAATGAGATAATATTGAATGTGAAATTACATTTTATACGCACTTGTGCATAATAAGTAATCGTCTGAAAATAATTAATTTACAGTGCGCAGAGAAAACAAGTGGGTAAGTGTGATCGGAGATCGCACAAAGGGTTTCGTTTAATATTCCTTTCAAAACACTTTATCCTTTCTTTAATAAATCCAAGAAAATTTCATTAAAAAAAATCGTTTTTTTTATAAAGTAACAATTTGCCGGTCTATTTTTCTCGTTTTTTTTCTCGAATATGTGAACCGACCCGATAGCTATTATACTCTGTCGTAATAATAACCTTCAAAATGTTAAAATATGCCAATATTTCCATAATCGGGTTTTTATCATGATTCAATACGTTCCTCAAACTAAAATATTTACTATACTCTATTACTCATATTGATACTCTCTTTGTATTATTCTCAAACATTTGAAAAATCCGTTAAACTTCCAATATGACGACAGATTAATTTTCTTTTTAATTCTCTAATGACGTCATATTAAGCTCCTTTTTGTACTTACACATAGTCATATTCCTTGTGTTATTGAGAAATGTTTGAAATTTTCCGTTTTATTACCAATATGGCGTTTTATTAATCTTGTTTTCAATTGGTGAAACTTTTTATTTCATTTTCATTTTTCACGTGGAAATCTTTCAATAGAAAATTATTTATTCTAGAAAGAATTTTATTGAGGATTTTTAATTGTTGGCAACTACTATAACGAAAAAAGTTTAAATTTAATAGAAAAAGGCTGTTATATTTTTGTTTTTTTATCTCTATATATTTAAATAATACGATTTTTTCAAATTTTATGAATTTGAGCTTCATAGTAGGTATTCAGCTATAACTGCACAAAATTTCATGACTATCAGTTATATAGTTTCTGAGAACCGGCTCTGTGACGGACAGACAACGAAGCGGGAGTAATAAGGTTTCGTGAAATGAACGAAATCCCAATAAAAAAAAATTAAAAAATATTTATTCAAAATTAAAAATCAAGTGGAGTCAGTATCAATGTACACAATAACAGTTCCAATTTCTCCTGTTTTTAATTTTAATATTTTCATGCGGTCCATTCAAAATTGTATAATTTACTAATTATACAATTAACAGCGATATTTGTAACAGTCGATAGGGCGATATAATATATATATATATATATATATATATATATATATATATATATATATATATATATATATATATATATATATATATACATATGTATATATACATTAATTACAAAATAAGATTATTCTGTTCAGAATGTAGTAAACTTTTGATAAATTTTGTAGTACAGTTTTTTACATATACTCTAGAATAAAAATTTACTTATTTCTTGCAGTACATTTTAGAATAATGAAAATATTCTTCAATGAAATTTTCTGAAATGAAATATTAAGTAAGATCTTTATGATGGACAATAAGATTACCTTGGAATAGATGAAACGACTAAGAATATATGTATTTAATCAATTTTGCATCTAAAGTTAAACTCTTATCACAGAAAAATAACTAATTTATTACATTTCAGTTAAAATTTGTTAAATTCTACTTTATGATAATGTAGTCTTACAGCTGTTTTTTCAAAAGTGAGACATTTTTCAGCATATCCTTCCTTTTGGCAGACGTCCTGAAAAAAAAAAAGTCTGTTTACATACTATATACATAGATACACACACATGTACACACACATATATATATATTGAATCACACATTTTGTAACACTGTTACCGATATTCGATTCATTTAAATGTTAAAACTTTATTAAATAGTATTTGTTGTTTAATTTTTTAGTAAAATTTCTAAATTATATTTTACTTATCATGTAACTTATAATACGCTTCCAGAAGTATAAATAGCCTGAATTTATTATTTAATTAATAATAAATTCAGGCAATATAATTAATGATAACTTCAGGCGAACATTAAATTATAATAGTCTTGTCTAAGAAGAGAATACTGATAAAAAATACATATTATAACAATTCTATTTATTCTAGGTGATTACAAATGCATATCTCAACTTTGAAGGGCTTTATTAACAAAAGTGTAGAAGATGCACGCATTTGTGAAAAAGACATAAAAAAGTAGTTTGTGGAATTACTAATAGCAAAAATTTATAAATGTCCAATGTGACCACCAGCTGAAACACGAACGACATCCATTCTGTAAGAGAATTCGTCCCACACGGTTTTCAGCATGTCGGGTGCTACAGTTGCAATAGCTGCAGTTGTCCGCAGTTGAACTCGACTAACAGATTTCGTTTTAGAAAACTCGATTACACAGAACGCCTTTTGTTGTGCTGTTCTGACTGAATAAACTCGCAACGGAATATGCCGGTTCACTTTCAATCCGCCGTTCGTTGTGCCATCCGTCGCCAAAGAAACGAACATTTACATTTATGAAACTTCATAACTTCGCGCTCACTTCGATGTGTGAAATCGAACACTACCTTTTATTGTTCAGAAAATATTCAAAGTTGGGATATTCATTTGTAATCACCCTGTATTTATTCGCAAGCTTACATTTTCGTTCACTATTTTCAATGTAATTTTTTTTCCTAAACTTATGTTTAAAATAATATTTTTGTCTTTTTTTTAATTGTAAAAATGTATGTATTCAGATTTCAAAAATCTCCGTAATTTTATTATTCTTGTAAATTTAGGAATATTGTCCAATAAAATTTTTTATCTAATCTTTGTATCGAATCAGGATTGTTTTTATTTGATAGACAGTTTAAAAGTCACCTTTTATGTATCATAAAATTAAAAATATTAGTGTGGATTAAATGAAAACGGAACCGAATCCACATAATTAAATTACGCAGTTTATTTTAATCAAAATCTTCAAAGCTACACAAGATTCTGTCCCATTGTTTCACTAATTAATGAATACCTTTACACGTAGATGTCCTCTGGTTGAAATAGGAACCAGTTTCGAAAATTGTCCATGACTTCGCTGTAAAAACAGCAACCCTTCAATGCCTTTTTCACCGGAGCAAAGATGGGAAAGTCATATGACGAAAGATCTAGGCTATACGATTGGTATTCCAACACCGTACACCAAAACAAATGCAAGAGCAAAGAATAAATCAAAAAGTAATGGAACTTTTCCTCAATCCGAATTGCGTAGACAATTAAACAAGCCGATCGTGGCAATTACTAATATTATAAATGTGAAAGCGTGTTGAATATAGTAGACATTTATATATATATATATATATATATATGTAGAAAATAGCCAAGTATAGAACTGTTAGGCTCTATAATCCGGTCCGTAGACAATTTTTTTTTTTAATGGGCGAAATTGACGCAAAAGTAAATACATTTTTCTAACCAGGTTTGTTTTATGCATGTAAACACTTTTTGGTTTTCGAGATGATCGTTTCCTCGCTCACCTTCGACTCCTTTTTATTTACGCATCATACGTAGTATAGGGTAAGTCTTGTAATCGTTTTGAAAATCGAAATTTTTTTTTGACGGATTTACACGTTTCAGACACTGGAGATTCCGAAAAACACATTTTTAGAAGAAAAATTTTGCCGTCCGTCTGTGTGTCTGTAAACGCTCTATCTCCCGAAAAAATTGAGATAAAAACTTGAAATTTGGTATGTACTTAGTATGAAATAATGGGAAGAAGCCTATTGAATTTCAATAACCTCGATTAACCGGAACTATATTTTTCGGAAATATTCGTTCTGATAAAAGGTATATAAAAATTTTCGAAATTGTTTATTTTAAGAAGTGAATATAAAAGACAATAAAAAAACATAAATTTTGCATAAAGCATGAAGTTGATCGGATAATGAGTTGCCGGGATATTTGGAATCCCATTTCCACACTCTTCGATTTTTCATGACCCTGTTTTTCATCCAAATTTCATATTTTAATTGGAAATGAGACGCTTAATCAGATGCAATAAACCGCTAGTTAATAGGGTTATTGTTTTTGGAGTTATAAGGATGTTTCTTTTAAGCAATTTAGTAATCGAGCTTTTAATGTTTATGACTTCATCAGGCCACGATTTTATTCGAATTGCAATGCATTTTATAAGTAGTTTACACATTTTTATTTTAATATTTTACATTATGCATATCCATGATGGGTAAGTATTACGGTGATCCCCGACGACTAGTTTTCATTGGTTGTACTTTTATTTTTGGAATTGTTTTTATATTATTTTGCACGACATTTTACTTCTTTAATACCGAGTTATGTCAAGGCCCCTATAACTAGTAAAACCGTATTTTCTCTTATAAAATGTGATAAAGAGTTGGTTAATTACGTTTCTTTAATTATGGGGGTGAAATATTTTCCTTAATTAATGCATTTAATTTTCTTTTAATGTAACGTGAACGACGTTACTGGTAGTAACTTATAAATTATTCATTTGAAAAAGATTTCAATATTTTTTAACCTAATAATAAATTTCTTTTCCTTTTTTAAGCTAATTCTTCCATAAAATAGGGTTTATACTATCCCATATGAAACTTTAAAAAAAAAAATATATTGTAAGTGTCCATTATTAAAGTGAACAAATGGACAAATTAAAACAAAAATTATATTCTTAAATTTGATTTTGTAAGACATTTGCGCAAATTTGTAAAACAAGGTTTATATTTATTTGATACTAAAATTTTGCATAGTCCATAAAATTTTAGATATGTAGTACTTGGAAAATCTATTTCTGTAATTTTTGATAAAATCGTTAGCGAAAATTTAAATAAAACTATATTTTTAGTTAATCGAAAATCTGTTTAAAAAATTTGCTTTTCTTATATTTTAGCTTATATTTTTACTTTCTTCTAACTATAATAGAAGAAAGTATTGTAATTGAAATTTTTTTCGACGGCTGGTTTTCGACGGATTTGCACATTTTAGGGATCAGCTATTTCGAAAAACATGTTTTTGCAAAATGTCTGTCTGTCCGTCTGTCCGTCCTCATTGTATCATCGAAAAGTGTATGAAGTTATGCTTCAAATTGAACCACATTTTTTTTTTATAGTTTTGGCTGTGGAAAGCAGGTCCTACTTGAATTTGGGGATATTTCGACGAAAGGGCGCGCTGCTATCGTGATTTTTGTTCAATTTTCACTATTATATCATCAAAAAGTGTATGAAGTTATGCAGATAATTGAACCAAAACTTATTGACTATAGACTGCCGGTCCAAGTTGAATTCGGGGATATTTCGACTAAAGGAGGCGCTGTGATCGCGATTTTTGTTCGATCTTTGTTCGATTTTCACTATTGTAACTTCGAAAAGTGTATGATGTTATACAGATAATTAAAAAAAATTTTTTTTGCCTATGGTCAGCAGGTACTACTTGAATTTGGTGATATTCCGCCGGAAGGAGGCACTGTGATAGCCATTCATTAGATTTCAAATTCAAAAATATGTACAAAAAAATTAGAAATCTTAAAAGTTTTTTTTTTTCGTTAAATGTTCGGCCTTGATCCGGAGAATCCGGAGCAATTTTTGTTTTACCTCTATCTTAAAAAATGGCTGAGATATGGAGGTTTGAAATTTTAGGGTAGCTGACATTTTCAAACAAGACAGCAGAATTCATCCTTAAACGGGTTTAATTTATGAGTTTTAGTTAACAGGATTTCGGCAAATCTCTTTCACTGTTTTAACCATTGTTCCATTTCTTATATGCTTAACACTGTTTATTTATATTTGCCAACGTCAAATTCTCGCCAAACTTGAACACAGTTGGCGAAATATCGCCAAATTTGGCGACAAAAATAGGTTGCCATAAATGAAACCTACTTGGCTGTAGAGGACTAATTTGGCGGTATTCTCATTCAAATTCAATGTTCACGAGAACTGGGAATGAATCTTCTTTAATTGGGTTCCACGCATTTTAGCTTCGTGTTTTCCAGTAAAATTAGCTAAAATCGTAAAACCAAGGAATAGGGAGGCTATCTGTTCCTGTCGGTACAGGCCAGAAGGACTTTTCGTAGTTTAGTATACATCAGTTGATCGCATCCCGGCACAGAATGACGAAAAATATTGATTTTGTTGTCGATGTGATAGCGAATTTTGAAGTATTAACATGACTGAGATAGAAGAAAGTTTTGGGATTGGCACATCCGAATAGTTTTCCTTTCTTTCGTATCTTGTTATTATTAAATAATCTCTCCCTCACTTCAACTAATTCTTTAATCAGTTTTTCAATTCTAACGATTCTATTTTACAATAAGGTATTCGGTTTACTGTTATCATTCAAAAAACCTGCTTTGTCTGTTCATGAATGGTGATCTTCACTCACTGTTTGTGGGATATTTTTTGGTTATCGTGGAACTGGAATTTATTTCTCTTTAACATTTACAATATTTCTATACTATTTAACAGTTTGAAAACTAAAGTCTAAAAATGCATTAGTATTCAAAATACAGCAAACGTTCGAACGTTGAAATATGCTGCGAGATTTTTTCTCCCCCTTTCTTTTGCCTGCCTAATTGTCAGAAGCACAAATAGAAGTCATCGAAAGTGGAACTTCCCTATGATCACTGGTACAAAAAGTTCCATATTCGTTGATAGTAATTATCCCCTACTCTACCAGAATACTTGTATATTTACGAGGAGAGAAAATGGAACACATGTTTCTCAGGTGCTCGGGCGGTTTGGCAGTTGTTTGCTTAGCTGGGCATCTTGGGCGGTTTCGTAACAAAAAGGTTAAACCAAAGGACCAAAATTCATTCACGGACTTGCTTCTATCTTCATGTATTTTATTATAATTCTCTAATTGGTATTCTCTTTCTGCTTAATGGAGAAAGCTTCTAAATCATTGTTCCCGAAGTTAAAGTCTTAGTTTATTTGATTTATGCGATGAAAAAACAATGTACTTCAATACATTTTAGGCTAATATTATTGTATGAATGATACAAAAAATATTTTATCCGCGAAATACATTTACGCAAAGCCAATTTGCTGTCCATTACCGCTTTTTAGCAATTTAAGGGGTAAGAAAATTTTGTGAAGAAGTCAGGGAATGTTACCTTCAACAAATTTCAGTATTACACTTCATGGAACAGAAAATAAAACTTGAAAGCAACTTAAATGTAACTACAACCAAATTTCCTACGTCATAACTGATGCTTATTAGGTATTAGTAAAGCAGTACCATTGATATGAGCTGGCAAAAGTAACAGGCACGAATGTAATATATGCTACACTCTCAGAGAAAACTGTAAATTTATGAGCGTTTGCCCTTCAATTTTCACGGGCAACAACCTTATTTGATGAAAAACGGTTTCATCCACTAAATAAGCGGACTTATCCCTTACATACTTAGGAAATTAAGGCCAATCCCCATATTCCTACAGTTCTAGCCCATCTGTTAGCAAAAATACGGTACGACCCCATACATTTTCCTCCGCTAGGACGTAACCCTTGATTTTAGTCGTGTTTCGAAAAATAATGTGACTTAACCGCGACCGTAACATATTTTTTAACCCGCCAAAAAATCTATTCTGTTATTATTATCTAACGTGCTACGTGCTACATAACAGTAACAAAAGTGTTATTGTGTTTTAAAGTGCATTATATCATGTTTTGAGGGAAGTAATTTACGGGCTGCACAAAGTGATGGGCATGGATTTTTTTTTTACGGGGTATGACTGGAATCTCTGCCCGTAATTTTGCAGGGATATTTTTAACAGTGTATGTATCGGTAAAAAAAAGGGGTAGAATTGTTTTCTGAAAATTTTTGAGTTTTAGTTCTGAAAAAAAGTCTATAACTGGACATCAATGCAATTTTGAAGCTGCTAAAACATAACCTCTAAATCATTCCTGTAGAAAACAAAATGCAGATTGTTCCAAAATGAGATGACTATTCTTAAAATTCCATTAAAAGTAAACGGTGACAATTATTAAACTTATTCTTGTTGAAGGAGATTAATGTATGGGGCCGGGAATTTCTTAAATTTGCTTCATTTTTCAGTTTCAAACATCTCTGTTAGAGAGCGCTGCACTGTTTCAAACTCTTAGAACGATCAAACTCGCATATAAAAATGCATAAAAAACAATTATATGACACTTCAATCTGTTTATCTGCTAAAACACCAAACAATTATTTATGTTTTCAAATTAACAGGTTATTTTGAGCATTATTGCAACTTGAGACAGTGCAATGTCATCTATCGGTATATTTGGAACTGAAACAAAGAAGCGTAGTAAAGAAATTCCTGTCTTCACTTATTACTGCCCTGCAAGAATAACTTCAATTGTTGTCATTGTTATTAAATTTTTAAAATGTCACACTAGTTTAGAATAATTTTTAAGTAAAATAAATTAATTTAATCTGCAATAGATGATCTGAATATTAGCTAAATATTATTATCAATTATTTTGCTTTCAATTAATACCCATAATTTTGACAATCTATGGAGAGATAAAATATCTAAATAGCGAGATAAATCCGTTTAGAGCGCAATTTTCAACAAAACTTTAATTCATTGACAAACTGATAACACATTTTATGAATAAACATTGTTTCTACAGAAGTTTAAACGCGATAAGTATATAAATGGATTATTATTATTATTTTTTTTTTTTTTTTTACAGGAATCAAATTGTAATACTTACTTGAAAATATCCTGTATTAAAATCCCAGCATATGTCATGCGCATATTTTGTCTAAAAGAAAAAATTCAGTTAATGTATTGAATGTAATAAGGTTTTTAGGATTCTAAACAAGTTTAAACAAGCAAGTGAGTACAGTACAATAGAGACTAATCGTTTTTTGGATTAAATCATGGTTCTGGTTTATACTTTAAGTTCTAACACATTTTCCCATTTTTAAGATCTTTACATTAGTAGCAATAATTTCAGATCACAAAGAAAACTCTAAAGAGTCTTCACTTGTTTTTACACACCAACACCTCTGCTGTTAATCAGATTAATTACTTCCGGAATTTAGTTATGGTTCTCTCTCTCTCTCTCTCTCCCCCCCCTCTCTCTCTACCTCCCCTCCCTCTCTCTCTCTCTGTCTCACGGTATTACATTAATTAATTTTTTTTTTAATGTAATACGGCAATGCAAATGGAAAAACTCCAAAAAACTGTTAGGCATGCTTTTTGAAAGCTGATACGGTAGACAAATATCGTATATAATGTACGAGCGAACAATTTTCAGTGTACTGTAACAAAATTCACTAAAATACAGAAATTGTACAGGCAATCAGGAAGTCATTATTATTTCCGTATTTCAACGAAATATTTTTCTCGTAAATTTCATGAAAAATTCGGTTTATTTTTTCGCAAATTTTACCCTTTTATTGCATATTTTCGAGCATTAAAATTTGTGTTAAAAAGACAAAATGTAATTTTTCTAGGACAAACTTAGATCGCTATGGATTTCATTCATCACTTTTCAAAGACACTTTTGCATCAAAGACAGAATTTCTCTAACTAACTCAATTTACAGTACACAAACATTACTTACACGCTACAGGATACGAACCAGGGAACTGTCCTTACTCAGAGTATCGCTTTGACAACACAGTCTCGATTACACAAACTGCGTTTCCCAATATCGTTAATTATTTTAGATGCCTTTTAAGAAGCATAGGGAAGGTGTTAGTTATGGAAAGTGTATTTGGGAAAGATATATTTTTTTCTAATTAAGTAAATTCTGAACGCTTTAGATATTTTCGTTCCATAATTTTGAATATTTGGCTATTTAATAACTAGTAAATCTGCGGATGAGGAGCCTCAACGTCAGCTCTAACAGTCATTGTTTTTTAATCTCACTTTTCATATTGTTTAGCATCCTGCAATCCGCAATTTAATTTTTTTTTATATTACATACATATTTATAGGCATTTAAAATACCTCAGAGGTTTCGTAAATTAGAAGCGTTAAATTAAACCCTGTTTATGCAATGATATTCTGAAATTCTTATAAAATTTTTATTCTTGTAAATTTTTAGATAAAAAATGCATTTCTTAATATTGATATTCTTTGAAATAGGGTTGCTAAGCAACTAACAAAATAAAGAGAAAAAAAAAAGAAATTCATTTTAAAATTTGTTGTTTTTAAAACAACTTTGTACATAACAATCTGCAATCGGAATTAAAAAATAATAAAAATTGGATTAAAAATGAGCAGGTTTACTAAAAAATGTTTCATTGCGCATGCGCGTATGCAATCAAAATATAATGTGCATAATGTATTAGCTAAGTATATAGAGCAACTTTTGTGAAAGTCTCAAAATCATAGTTTGAAAATTCTGAAAATTATCGTCGATAGAATAAGCTCGAAATCCGTTGTTTCCAAAAGAAAGCAAAAAGATGAGGGGTTGTATCCAAATATAGTAGTACGCGCAATATTGTGTACGCTATCTTGGCACTAATCAACAGATATTTGATACCACCCCTCATCTTTTTTCTTCTTTTTGGGAACAACGGATTTCGAGCTTATTCTATCGACGATAATTTTCAGAATTTTTAAGCTATGATTTTGAGACTTTCACAAAAGTTGCTCTATATACTTAGCTAATACATTATGTTTATTACATTTTGATTGCATTCGCGAATGCGCAGTGAAACATTTTTTAGTAAACTTGCTCATTTTTCATCCAATTATTATTATTTTTTAATTCCAATTGCAAAGTATTATGTACAATGTTGTTTGACATATTTTCTCAAAATAGCTTTTTTTTATATTAAGAATTCTGCAAATTATAAGCAAAAAACTTGGTGAAATTTGGGACTGTTTTTATAAAAACCTTAATTTCTCGTGGAGTATGCATGCTATCTTCATAAAAATGAACACAGTATATTACAATAAACCACTTATTAATAGTCTCGAGTTTGAAAGCTTTTGCTACATTATTTTTTGCAGGGTAATCCAAAAGATATTCGTTCTTTTTCAATTTGTTGACAGTCCCCTATGGGGTTTCGAGAAAAAATCTTCGCTAAATGTATAACATATACTATACTATTTACACACCTGCAGTTTCAAGTTAATTCCTCATGTATTTTTCTAGATAGTTAACAAAACGTCTAAAATCACAAGTGACCGGTCACCTCTGGCAATATAGTGTATATTCTAATTGAAAATGAAACGCTTAATCTGACGCAGTAAACCGTTAGTTAATATGATTATCATTTTAGGAGTTATAAGTATGTTTCTTTTACGCAATTCAGTAATGGAGCATTTAAAGTTTATGACGTGATCAAGCCACGATTTTATTCGAATTGCAATGCATGTTATAAATAAATTACACATGTTTTATTTTCATATTTTATATTATGCATATCCATGATGGGTAAGTATTACGTAGGCCCCCAACGACTAGTTTTACCTGAACTAGTATGTATATTTGAAATATTTCAACTTTACTTTATATAAGACTTATCTTTATATACAAACCCTTAAATCGTGAGGATATGCGCACAGCATTGGCTGAACTGTGTTGACCCAGAAGTCATCTGAATGAAAGTTTTCTATAGATGCAATTTCGGCAACTTCTTCGGGAACTTTTCCACCATATTCCCTTATCATATCGTTTAAAATCTGCAAATTCATACAGAAAATGAAGTGATTAAGAAAACCTTTTGTTCACTTAACTTTGTCATTCTTACATGTAAGACAAAGTGTTTAAAAGTTCTAAAGCAAATTAGATTACCGTATATAGTCGCGTATAAGTCGAGGAATTTCTGATAATCTTCGGCAAGCAAATTGAGGGGGGGGGGGGTCGACTTATGCGCGAGTCAATTAAAACAACAAAAAATGCCAAAGTTCTGGCTTTTTATGTATAAGAATAATAAAATAATATTTAAAATATACAAATAATAATAATTTATAATTAAAAAATATTTCATTGATTTGTTTTTGTTTACTTACTACTTTTTCGCATTTTCGAATCTCTCCTACCATATGGAGCGTGCGTATTTCTCCCATCTTTTCTTGCAATGATTTTATACCAGTAAAAACTTAGGAGGTCGACTTATACGCGGGTTTGTGATTTTTTGCAGAATTTGCAATTAAAAGTTAGGAGGTCGACTTATACGCGAATATATACTGTAATTAAAAAGCAAGCAAAAAACAGAAAGTGAAAAAACACAAACACACAATAAAAACGTGAAATCCACAAAGCAGTAAGTCCATTGATTCAATCTTTAATTACTTCAGTACATGCAGTCCCTTTCCTTTCTGTATAAATATATTTTCGACATAAATGTATTATATATTTTTAAATCATCATAAAGATGAATTTCATTTAAAGTTCATCTCCGTGGGATTCGTAAGGAACGATTCCTTTTTCCGATATTTTTATGCTGCACAGTGTGTCGAAACGACGGAATTGACACATGACATAGGTGAAAATTGTATGTATTTTCCGAAGGTTAATCAACTATGTAGAGTTGTTCTCTAAGTCTCTAAGTATGAAAATCCATAATTTTTCCCTCTTACACAAAGTCTAATCCAATTTTTAGGAGGAAATGTATCGAAAAATAAGAAAAACAATTTAAAAAAAATGAGTAACTGATAGAAAAAAAAATGTGTAAGTACAATGCTTTATATTGTTGTAAATTACTTTTTTTTCTTTTTGTGAGCAATTTTCTGAGCCTATATTTTAGGTGCGTTCGTAATTATATAAATACGTTGCACCTATTGTCGCCGTCTGGTCCGTCCGTCCGTCCGCATATAACAACGCAAAAACTACCCAATCGAATGGTTTGCAATTTAAGATATATTATCTTTGCACAATTTTGTCGAGACATTTCAAATTTTATGAAAATCGAATCAAAATTTTAGAAGGTATTAATAAAAATATTTATTAAGAAATCTGAATTTTTTTTTTAAATGGTTCTTTCTTTTGTTATAGGAGCTTCAGAGGTTTAATCGCCAAGCGACCGAGATACTTATTTTATGACAGAAATTAATCTGCAGACGATATAATTCATTTCACAGAATTAACAAGAACGAAAAATCATGCGTCAAGCATAGATTATGTAGCACTTTCCAACGCTTCCAAAATAATTTTACAAAACATACCGTTTAATAAGCTAAAAGATAACATCTAAGTAAACAATTTGGAAAACGCATAACATATTTAAAAACATAATTTAAGGAATTTCCAACAGATACAATATTCGGAAAAATATCCTGATACTTTTATTCAGCCCTGTATATGATCTATAGATTTGTATATGCTAGGATGCTAAATTTTAGTTTAGTTAGGAAACGCGTAGCACAGTTTAAAATTATCTTTCTGGAGTTTCTGTCAATAAAGGGGAAATGTGTTCGCGAACTTTTGTGCTGCCCTGTATAGGATCTACAGAACTTATACACACCACATAATAGACAAAAAGCGAGTTAAAATTAAAATCGCGTTTAGTAACTTAAAACGCACTTCCAGGAATTATTGTTAACAGACAGTAGAGAATTCTTTTGTGTGTCCCTGTAAATGAACGATGACTGCTTTACACACACTATTCTGTAGTAAGCCTCTTGTAATGCACCTTAGATATATATATATAAATTTCAATGCGTTTAAAATAGTGAAACATTATTTAAATAAACCGCAGACGATTTTTCTCCATAGACGTCATGTAACGGAATTCTTTTGACTGTCCCTGTAAAGTAACTATAAGTGCTATGCACACCCTATTCCATATTAAGCTTCTTCTAATGCACCTTAGTGATATATATAAATTTCAATGTGTTTAAAATAGTGAAACATTATTTAAATAAACCGCAAATGATTTTTCCCCATAGACCGCAATGTAACGGAATTCTTTTGAGTGTCCCTGTAATAAAACTATAAGTGCTACACACTTCCGTTGAAATAGGGAACATGCTATAGATAACGACAATAACATATAAAAATTGCAGAGCAATCCGAGCATATTTACGGGAGTTAGAGCACGGACAGACGGTCAGACGGCAGACGGCAGACGGCCATACGGCCAGACAAACCGAAGTCATAAGCACTTTTCAACTAAGTTGGAAAGTGCTAAAAACCATCAATATATGAATATTTATATAGCTAGCTATAGTATGAACGCACCTCATTTGTCACGTTTGACGTACAATTTCCAACTTGTTTTAATTAATTGTGTTTTGATACAAATTTATGTTTTAAAAAAAATTATATTTTTTATAATTTTTGTAAAGTGCGGATGCAGATATAATCTGCGAATTTGTTGGCACATTCAACTTTTGGGGGCTTTTGAGAAGGGAGAAATGTTGGGATTTCTTGCATTCAATTGCCACTTTAGCAGTTAGCTGCGCTTGATTGAATGATAGTCATCTCAAAATACATGCTCGTGCCGTAACGTCATTAAAACAGATACTGGTCTTGTCTAAAAATAGCTAATTTTAAATAGCTAATTGTTTAAAAAAGCCCCTGTAAAAAGCCTGCTTCTGCGCCAGCCTCATTAAAAAAAATTCGATACTTATTTGGTTAAAAATAACTAAAATTTGAAATTTTTTAATTAAAAAAATATAAAATTAACACCTTGTATAAAATTTTAAAAAAATTGCCTTGAGTGGAAATTGTGAACCGACTCGATAATTAGTGATAACCGCCTTGTCGATGTCTGAAAAAAAATCCACTTGTTCACAGTGTGCGTCTGGATGAAAAAGTCAATGTTTATTTTTTGATACTGCATTTGTCAAAACCGGTTTCGTTAGTTGTGTTCTGTACGTGAATTTATATAGGCGAATAAGGATCGAGATGTAAAAAAAAATGCCTTTCTGTTTGCTTCACTATATTCCAAAATAAATGTGTTTTGTCTCCATCTATATTTGACCATATCTCAATAGTCAGAAATTCTTTATTAAATGACTTTAAGGATTAATTTAATGGAAATTAAGCAAATGTGATAATGTGGAAATCATAGGATTGAACTACCTCAAATTACACTAAAATTTTGAACAAACTTTATTGGGTTTTGTAAATTTTTTTCTTATTAGATATTCGAAATGCGTAATAAGAATTGAATGGCCAGGGGGGGAAGAGGTGGTAGCCACAGACAGTTGTTTCTTGTACACTGCTGTCCAAAAAAGGGACAGTGACCGGACGCTTTCGCTTTTTACACAATTTGTCGAATATCTACGGAAATTCTTGGCAAATTGTGCCTCAAATTCAAGGATATAAATCCCATGTTGGCCTTCAAAAACGGTAGAAACAGCAACAGAAAATATACATAAAGAAGGATTTCTAACGAAATAGCCTTTCCAAGAAGAAAATCATTCCTGGAAAAATGTCTCAAATAAGTGGCGCATGTTTATGACAGCTTCTCCATACGTCACCAGTTCGTCTGCTTCTTCAAAACGTCTGTCGTCTGGTGGGTATCTGATATACAGTTTCGGTTTGATGTTGCAGGTGGCGCTGTCGTAGCAGGGATTCTCGCCGGCTGCGCAAAAACCGTGGGCGGAGCTGTGTAGCTGCCATTTCGTTCCAAAGTCGCAACATGATCTTAACACTATTTCGTTAGAAGTCCTTTAGTTCTATGTTCATGATTTAATCATAAATAAATATTTTAAAAAATCCGCATGTATTTTTATCTACATCACGTGAATTCATATAAAGACATTCCCTTTGAGTTACACTGAATCGACACGATCGAAGTGTTTTCGATTTTTTTTACACTTATATTTATGATACATATTTTTTTTTTTCAAGTGCATAATTTGTCTTATTTCATAAATCTTCACTTTAGTATAATACTTCGAAAATATTATGCTTTATTGGTGAATTGATACATGATGTTTACCGTAGTTTATCCAAATGAAAAAAAAAAATTAAAGTATTTGTATACACTTTAATCCTTCTCGTAATACAGTTTTTTAAACTTATTTGCTGAAAAAGTGACATTATAGTACAAAAATAAATAAATAATATACGCAATTTTTTTAAAGTATAAACAAGTAATTAATTCATGTTTATATAAGTAATCAAAAATTCTTTATTCTAAATTTTAAAAAACAATAGCAACCTTATACAAAAAAAAAAATTACTAAAAAATTTAAAACTAAGTTTTCTAAATTTTTTTTCTTGTTATTGCATTTTATAAGTTAATGCTGTTCTGGGTGATTTATTGAATGAATCTTAGGATTACCCGGAATTCCACGTACATATTTTTAGGATGGGAGGA
This sequence comes from Maratus michaelseni, assembly GCA_963931845.1. Taxonomy (NCBI): domain Eukaryota; kingdom Metazoa; phylum Arthropoda; class Arachnida; order Araneae; family Salticidae; genus Maratus; species Maratus michaelseni. The sequence goes on along the minus strand of OZ007596.1, from coordinate 213,899,404 downwards.
GAACACTATCACTTTACAGCAAATAATTTTATGTAGGTAATCTAGTTTTGAATTCACTTATTCAATCAAAAACAGATAGCGCGTGACGGGATTATGAATTTTTGCCCGTAATTTTAAAAATAATGAAGGTATTTTAGCGAAATTATCAACAGACTTGCATTAATTTGTGTGAAAAGCGATGTCATTAGAAAGAACACAGGTAGAAGAACACAGTAATTTCATCGATGACAGGGTATAGAATATGAAATACATGGCGCGTATATGAATGTGAAGTACATGGGTGAAACATGGCACATCTAGTTCATTGCTGTTCAAGGGTGTCGCATGAATTCGTCGCGCACAAATCATCGCGGAGCAATTCATCGCGGAGCAATTCATCGCGTACAATTCATCGCAGCGTCAACTCGTCGCAGCGTCAATTCGTCGTGGTGTCAATTCGTCGCGACATCAATTCGTCGCTATGAAAATTTTTTTGAGGGCTATGATGATAAAATTAAAGATAATGTCGTAAAATTATTTAATGATAATTTGTTTTTTAGATATAGAGAATTATAACTAACAATTTACATCAATAAATAATTTTACTAAATTATCTTTACTTTTATCATCATAGCCTTCAAATATATTTTCGTTGCGACGAATCGACGTTGCGACGAATTGACGCCGCGACAAATTGACGCTGCGATGAATTGTGCGCGATGAATTGTTCAGCGAAAAATTGTGCGCGACGAATTGACACAGAACCGTTATAATTTGGTGGTGGTGACTTACTCCACTGTTCGTGATTTTGTTACATTTTAGACAAAGGAAGTTGTCTGAAAATTTTGTTAAATTATCTGCATTGAATTTAACATTTTGAGCGAGAATCTGATTTCGGATTAGAGCGAAGCGCCCTGTATTTCATATTGCATAATTGAATTGTGCCTCTGGTGTTCTATACAAAAATCGAATTTTGTAGTGCGTTCTAACTACTCTTTAAGTTTCGACATAGTTTCCAAACACACTGTATTCTCTTTTTTTTCACATGTGGGAAAAAACTACATATTACGCTGCTTAAAAGTATATCTGAGACTGACTTTCTCTTAAACCCATTAATTTCACAAATATTACACGTTTCAGACACTGAAGATTCCGAAAAACATATTTTTAGAAAAAAAAAATTTGCCGTCCGTCTGTCTGTGTGTGTGTGTCTGTAAACGCTGTATCTCCCGAACAAATTGAGATAGAGACTTGAAAATCGGTATGTACTTAGTATGTAATAATAGGAAAAAGCTTATTGAATTTCAGTAACCTCGATTATCCGAAACTATTTTTTTCGGACTCTCGAAATATTCTTTTTGATTCAAGGTATATAAAAATTTCCGAAATTGTTTATTTTAAAGAGTGAATATAAAAGACAATAAAAAACATAAATTTTGCATAAAGAATGAAGTCTATCGGATTATTAAATGCCGAGATATTTGTAATTATATGTTCTACACTCTTCGATTTTTCATGACCCTGTATTTTATTCAAAATTCAATTTAAAGATATATTTTAATTGGAAATGAGACGCTTAATCTGACGCAGTAAACCGTTAGTTAATATGATTATTAATTTTGGAGTTATAAGGATGTTTATTTTACGCAACTCAGTAATAGAGCATTTAAAGTTTATGACGTCAGCAAGTCATGAATTGCAATGCATTTTTTACATAGTTTACACATGTTTTATTTTCATATTTTATATTGCCAATCCATGATGGGTAAGTATTACGGTGGCCCCCAACGACTAGTTTTAAATGGCTACTGTCAATCTTAAAAAATTAAAAGATTGCCCTGTGGGAATTACGGGAGGAAATGAATTAATTTTCAAAAGGGAATCGATTGTTGAAAAATGTTAATTGCATAACACATGATTCTCTTATTTCATTTATATTTCTTAAAAAAGTTTACATACGGAAACTTAATTCTCCTTATGTCATTCAAAAACAGTTTATGTGAGAAAGTTTTTTTTTTTTTTTTTTAGATTTATAGGAAAGTCACTGAAACTGTAAATAAATATATATAATACATACATCATCGTCAAGAAAATCTATGGATTCTTTGATGAGCAGCGGTTCCGCTGAAAAAAAAAGAATATTTGTTATAATAATAAAAAAAAATCAACAAGAATATTTTAGAAAAAAACTACTTCTAGGGATTGTTTCTTACCTTTTTTTGTGGCAATATTATAATTTTATCTACATTGGAATCCTTCACAGGTCAGGTTTTACCCTACCTATATCACAAATTTCTATTTGAAGTTAAACTGAAACCCGATCTGAACCAATAAAGAAATGTATTCACCCGAAACCCGACTCGAACCAAACGCACTTCAAACTGAAACCTGACCCACTTCAACTCTAAATCTACCCGAACTAAAGAAAATAAATCCCTATTTTAATTCATTTATGAAAAAATACCCTTTAATTATATTTCTAATATCAACTTTATTTTTTTGTAGCAAAAGGAGTATACATAATATTCATTTATGTTAACGTCTGCAGTTTTTCCATCTGTAACATTATTGTGGGCTATCCTTATGAAAACGGCTATCAATCCCGAAAACTGAAAATTTAACGCTAAATAATTAGAGACAACCCGACTGTTTGGATATAATGTCACTTTTTTATGCATACTACAATTTATTTGTTTATAATTTGATTATGATGGGAAAAACCCTCATGTAAATACATTTTGAACTAATAGAGATCATTTATTATTCTATAATGATGTTCACATAATTTATTACCTTATAATAACTTTCATATAAGTTATTATCTGATGATTTTCATCTAATTTATTGTTTATAATGTTTTGATATAATTTAATGTTTATAGTAGAAATATAATGATTTGAAGGTCATTTAATATAGATTTATTAGCTTTATAATAATTTTGGAATCTTAATGATGATTTATTAGTAATTTAATAACTTTGGGATTTCTTGATATAAATTCTTTTTGGGATCATTTAAATAAACTATTAGTTTGATAATTACTTGATGTCATTGAAATGAAGATTTATAGCTTTTTATAATAATTTAGATCTAATTTAATGTGTTTTATGATATTGGAAGAGAAACTGATTATAATCATGCATATTGTAAATTTATCTTGATTTTTGTTAAAAGGTTCAGTCCTGACTCTGCATTCAGAGAGAGAATACCTGTTTTTGGCTCTGTTTAATACAGAGAATTTATACTTTAATATGGAAAGTTCAGCACTTGAAGCTGAAAAAAAAAACTAATTGTTAATCATGAAATTTAAATTAAGTCTTAGTTTTTTTTTGTATTTTTAATAAACTATATTAATCTTATTCAAATGTGCTCTCCCATCTTTTGAATTTGTGGACATAATACTTATTTCTCATGGATACACGATACATACATATACTTTTGTGCATTTTGGAGCCAGAAACCACAGGATGGATTATTATTAGATATTGTGTGACAATGTATCAGCATTACCTGGAATTAACACTTGAATAAATATTACCTGGAATTAACAGGTAAGAAAGCTTCTTTCATTTATGAATTATATTTCATGTTTTGAAAAATAAAAATAATTATTTTTTATTGAAATGGAAAATCTGGAGAAGCTTAAGTCAAAGCGCTCAGTCAAGGGGACAAGTTTCTCTAAATTGATAACAAAAGTGGAAACCTTATTAGCTGATGATGTTGATAATACAAAGGTAGATGATTTGTTAGAAATTCAAGAACTATTAAGTTCAAAAGAATCTACCTTTCAAAGTTTGAATCATGAATTTGAAGAACAATTTACTGATATAAGAGAATATGAAAAAGATCTTGCTAGTACTGAAGAAAAGTACAATGGTCAATTGCTAAGTGCTAAATTTAAGATTAAAAATAGATTAATTAAATGTAATAAAAATAATGTTACATCTATGATAACTGGTAGTTCTATAAATGGATTGAATAGCTCTGTCAGTGGAACAGAAATAAATTCGTGCACAATGAAATTGCCTAAATTTAATATTCCTAAATTTTCTGGTGATATTGAACAATGGGTAGAATTTTTTAACTGTTTTGAAACATCGATTCACCAGAATAAATCATTAACTAAAGTAGAAAAATTTGCCTATCTGAAATCCTTGTTATGTAATCAGGCCTATAATGTGGTAGAAGGATTTCCATTGACAGAACAAAATTATGATACTTGTATTGATTTACTAAAAGATCGCTACGATAAAGTTGATATTATTATTAATAAACATATGACTAATTTGTTAAATATGGAGCCAGTTAAAAATTGTTCGAACTTAAATGCTTTACGAAAGTTGCATAATATGTGTGAAATTAATATCAGAAGTTTCAGAAATCTAGGTGTACCATCCAGTTTCTATGGACAATTGCTAAATCCTATTTTATTAAAGCTTTTACCCTATGAATTAGTAATAGAATATCATAGAAAAAGGGATCCTAGTCATGAATCAGATGTAACCGATTTAATTGCATTTCTTAAATGTGAAATAGAATGTAGAGAAAAGGCTTTGTCTATGAGTAGTTCTAAAAATGATGCAAGTTCTTCATTCGCACATAAAAACAAAACTGAATATCGTGAAAGGAAAATATCAAATAAATATCATGCCAGTACTTTAAATGTTAATATTAAAGTTTTCTGTGTATTTTGTAAAACCAATGATCATTCATCGTCTGAGTGTAAAAATTTAGAGGACGATAAAAAAAGATTAATGTTAAAGAAGGAAGGAAGATGCTATCGATGCTTTCTTAAATCGCCTTTATCATCGCAATGCCGAATAAAATTAAAACCATGTGTAAATTGCAAAAGTATTGAACATAATAAATTATTTTGTTTTAAGAAAACTTTGAAACCAGAGCTTTCGGAAAATCAAACTATCGTTTCTAATCTATCACTTCTGAACTATCGTTATACAATGAGAACATTGTATTATGAAAAATTCTAAGCATGCTGTTTTATTGCAAACATGTTGCGTAACAGCTCAATGTAACTCAAAATCAAAAGTAGTTCGTTTATTGTTGGATTCGGCAAGTGAAAAAAAGCTTCATAACAAAAGAACTAGCTATTGAATTAAATTTGCCTGTTCTGATGAAAGAATATTTAACTGTTTTTGCCTTTGGCATTAATCAAGGTCGCGAAGAAGAATATGTTTTTAAAATTAAATTACGAAGCAAAATGAATTATCATCGTTTCATAAATGTTGAGGTATTAGCTACCGATTTGATTAGTGCAACAACTTTGAAGGTTCCTAATTCTGACCCTGAAATCAAAAAATATGTCGAGGGTAAGAGATGGAGGTTAGCGGATCCCTCCCCCAATGAATCAGAAGTACAAATTTTACTTAGAGCTGATTATTTTTGGAATGTTCAGAGAGGAATCGTTGAAGAAATTAACGATCATTTATATGTAGCTAATACACTTTTTGGTTACACAATAGTAATAACAAAATAAACACTGAAAGTACTGAAACAATTAATGCTCATTTTGTATCTGTTAATGAAGCAGAACATTTTGATTTGCAGCGGTTTTGGAATTTAGAATCTTTGGGTATATGTGATATTAAAAGTGAACTATTTTCACAAAAGGATTTAGATGCTATTGATTTCTTTAATGAAAATTTAAATTTTGTTAATGGAAGATATGAAACAAAACTTTTGTGGAAGTTAAATAAAAATGAATTAGAATCCAATTTTGATATTGCTAAACATAGACTTTGTGGATTAAAATCAAAATTGTGCAAAAATGAATGGTTACTTAACCAATATGAGAACATAATAAATGAACAATCTGGTTTGGGTATAATCAAAGAATGTAAATTTAATGAAACTGAAATAAATACCTATTACATGCCTCACAGACCAGTAATAAGGGAAGATAAATCTACAACTAAAGTGAGAATTGTATTTGATGCTTCATCTAAAGATAAGGGGGCAAAATCTTTAAATGATTGTTTATTTTCTGGTCCCAATTTAAATCCTAATCTCTTGGACATTATTTTACGATTCCGCCTTTACAACTTTGCATTCTCAGCAGATATAGAGAAAGCGTTCCTGCAAATCCAGATAGAAGATGAAGATAGAAATTTTTTGAGGTTCTTATGGTTCGACAATATAACAAGTAACAATCCCATTTTGAAGGTTTATCGCATGACCCGTGTAACTTTTGGTGTAACAAACTCACCATTTTTCCTTGCTGCGACCATCAAACATCATATTAAAGGGTATAAAGATTTGTTTGAAAAAATAGCTAATATGCTGGATACTTCTTTATGTGTGGATGATCTGTTCCATGGTGCAGATTCGGTAAATGAAGCATTCATTTTATCAACTGGTGCAGAGAAGATATTGGGTGAAGCTAAAATGAAACTTAGAAAATTTAAGAGTAATTCTAGAGATTTAAAATTTTTATGGAAGGAACATGGGATAAACTTTGAGGAAGAAACTCTTGAACAAAACCTTTCAAAGGTATTAGGTATTATATGGGTAACAAATAATGACACATTGAAAATAGATATACAACCCCTTTTGGTAGGACTTGATAATAAGATTATCACCAAACGCTTAGTTTTACAAACTGTGGCTAAAATTTATGACCCTATTGGTCAAATCTCTCCCTTTGTGATAAGAATTAAATTTTTAATGCAAGAACTTTGGGAACATGGGATTGACTGGGATTCTGCAGTACCAGATCCTTTAGCTGAAAAATCCTTGAAATGGTATCATGAAATCGAGGACTTAGCAAATTTTGAAATTTCTAAAAAATATTTTGTAAATATTGCAAAATTAAATCATGGAACTGTTCAACTTTTTGCATTTCTGATGCTAGTTTAAAGTGATATGGTTCAGTTGTTTATATTCGTGATCCTCTCTCCTGTGAAACTTCATTTGTTATGTCTAAAACCAGAGTATCACCTCTCAAGAAAATAACCCTGCCCCGACTTGAACTTCTTGGAGCACTCACAGCTGCAAGATTAGCTAATTATTTAAAGGGAACATTTAAAATCTTGAATGAAAATATATTTTGTTTGAGTGATTCACAAATTGTCTTGCATAGGATTAAGGATAGTGCTAATAACTGGAAGCCCTTTGTGGCGAATCGTGTTCGTGAAATACAAAATCTTGTTACTCCAGTACAGTGGAAATTTTGTAAGGGAAAAGAAAATCCTGCAGATGCTCTCTCTCGTGGGTGCTCTGCATCTGAATTAATAAACTATAGTGTATGGACACATGGCCCCTCCTGGCTGAAAGAAAAATCTTTACCGATATTTTCTCTTGAAACTCCAATAAATTTACCTGATGAAGAAATCTTGCAAGAACAACGCAAAACAATTGTTTGCTCTGTAGCCCAAGATATTCCTAAATTTGAACTTTTGTTTAAATTTTCCTCTTGGACTAAATTAAAACGAATTATGGCTTGGTGTCTCAGATTCATCAAAAATATAAAATGTCCATCTGAACGAATCACTGATTTTTTAACTGTTCCAGAACTTGAAAGGTCAACAAATACTATCGTGAAATTGATTCAAAGGGATGAATTCGCGGAAGAACTGAAAGTTCTAAAATCAGGAAAAAGCTTAAATTCTAAAAGCAAGCTACTTCCTTTACATCCTTTTACTGACGGCAACGGTATTCTTCGTGTTGGAGGCAGGTTAAGAAATGCCAATCTGTCTGAATACCAAAAGCATCAAATTATTCTTCCTAAAAGGCATCATGTAACAAACTTGCTAATAAAATATTTTCATGAAAATCATCTGCACAGCGGAACTCAATTAACCATATCAGCTATTCGACAAAAATTTTGGATAATTTATGCTAAGGAAGCTGTGAAAAAAGAAATAAGGAAATGCATGAAATGTTTCCGAAATGTATCTAATTTGTCATCTCAGTTGATGGGAAATTTACCACCAGCACGTGTGACCCAAGCTCGAGTACATTCTAATGTAGGCGTCGACTTAGCCGGCCCCTTTTTTGTTAAACCTCGTAAAGGAAGGGGTGTGAAACCTTTTAAGCATTATGTTTGTTTGTACATTTGTTTTGCAACAAAGGCCATTCATCTTGAAGTTGTCACTGACCTTACAACTGAAACTTTTCTTGCTTCTCTGAAAAGATTTGTTGCTCGACGTGGAAAAACCTCTAGAAATATTTTCAGATAGAGGTACAAATTTTGTAGGGGCAGACCGAGAAATAAAGAAAATGATGTATAAAATTGCATCGGATGAAAGAATACAGAAATACTTCACCGATGAAATGATAATATGGAAATTCAATCCATCTTCCGCCCGTCACTTTGGAGGCCTTCGGCAGGCGGGAATAAAACAAATAAAAAATCACCTCAAAAGAACTATTGGTGAACAAATCCTAACTTATGAAGTATTTCTTACTTTAATTGCTCAAATTGAGTCATGCCTGAATTCAAGATCCCTTGTGGCTGAATCTTCTGATCCAAGGGACTTGACTGCTCTAACACCAGGGCATTTTATCATAGGAACTTCAATGACCTCCTTACCTGAACCTGATATGTCCTCTACCTATATAACCCCTTTAGAACGGTGGAAACTCCTGCAAAAGATTTTCCAAAGTTTTTGGAAAAGGGTGGTCTTGTGACTATCTCTCGCAACTTCAACAACGAACTAAATGGTTGAAAAGTAAGCCGGACGTAAAAATCAATGACTTAGTGTTAATAAAAGAAGAAAATCACCCCCCATTAAGGTGGAAATTAGGCAGAATAATCGAACTGTTTCCTTGTGATGATAACCACGTGCGGGTGGTTAAATTAAGAACTGCCTATGGAGAAATAAAACGTCCCATCACAAAACTTTATCCACTGCCCATAGACAATGACGATGAATAGAACAATGTGTTTGTATTATTTTTTTGTACATTTCAAATATTGTAAATTTTGAATTATGTATATTAATGTTCTTTTTCCTTTTCTATTTTCAGTAGTGAATTATGAAGCATAGTTATGGCTGAAGTATATTTTAATTATTATATTCTTATACTTTAGTACTTTATTAATAATGAAACTTAAAGGTAAAAATGTTTAAAATTTTGTAAGTTCATTTCAGTTTATATCTAGTATTTAATTATTTAAGTTTTAATGTTTGATGAACTCCGTTTGTTCATGGTGGCGGAGGCTGTTGGGATGTAATGTCACTTTTTTATGCGTACTACAATTTATTTGTTTATAATTTGATTATGATGGGAAAAACCCTCATGTAAATACATTTTGAACTAATAGAGATCATTTATTATTCTATAATGATGTTCACATAATTTATTACCTTATAATGACTTTCATATAAGTTATTATCTTATGATTTTCATCAAATTTATTGTTTATAATGTTTTGATATAATTTAATGTTTATAGTGGAAATATAATGATTTGAAGGTCATTTAATGTAGATTTATTAGCTTTATAATAATTTTGGAATCTTAATGATGATTTATTAGTAATTTAATAACTTTGGGATTTCTTGATATAAATTCTTTTTGGGATCATTTAAATAGATTTATTAGTTTGATAATTACTTGATGTCATTGAAATGAAGATTTATAGCTTTTTATAATAATTTAGATCTAATTTAATGTGTTTTATGATATTGGAAGAGAAACTGATTATAATCATGCATATTGTAAATTTATCTTGATTTTTGTTAAAAGGTTCAGTCCTGACTCTGCATTCAGAGAGAGAATACCTGTTTTTGGCTCTGTTTAATACAGAGAATTTATACTTTAATATGGAAAGTTCAGCACTTGAAGCTGAAAAAAAAAACTAATTGTTAATCATGAAATTTAAATTAAGTCTTAGTTTTTTTTTGTATTTTTAATAAACTATATTAATCTTATTCAAATGTGCTCTCCCATCTTTTGAATTTGTGGACATAATACTTATTTCTCATGGATACACGATACATACATATACTTTTGTGCATTTTGGAGCCAGAAACCACAGGATGGATTATTATTAGATATTGTGTGACAATGTATCAGCATTACCTGGAATTAACACTTGAATAAATATTACCTGGAATTAACAGGTAAGAAAGCTTCTTTCATTTATGAATTATATTTCATGTTTTGAAAAATAAAAATAATTATTTTTTATTGAAATGGAAAATCTGGAGAAGCTTAAGTCAAAGCGCTCAGTCAAGGGGACAAGTTTCTCTAAATTGATAACAAAAGTGGAAACCTTATTAGCTGATGATGTTGATAATACAAAGGTAGATGATTTGTTAGAAATTCAAGAACTATTAAGTTCAAAAGAATCTACCTTTCAAAGTTTGAATCATGAATTTGAAGAACAATTTACTGATATAAGAGAATATGAAAAAGATCTTGCTAGTACTGAAGAAAAGTACAATGGTCAATTGCTAAGTGCTAAATTTAAGATTAAAAATAGATTAATTAAATGTAATAAAAATAATGTTACATCTATGATAACTGGTAGTTCTATAAATGGATTGAATAGCTCTGTCAGTGGAACAGAAATAAATTCGTGCACAATGAAATTGCCTAAATTTAATATTCCTAAATTTTCTGGTGATATTGAACAATGGGTAGAATTTTTTAACTGTTTTGAAACATCGATTCACCAGAATAAATCATTAACTAAAGTAGAAAAATTTGCCTATCTGAAATCCTTGTTATGTAATCAGGCCTATAATGTGGTAGAAGGATTTCCATTGACAGAACAAAATTATGATACTTGTATTGATTTACTAAAAGATCGCTACGATAAAGTTGATATTATTATTAATAAACATATGACTAATTTGTTAAATATGGAGCCAGTTAAAAATTGTTCGAACTTAAATGCTTTACGAAAGTTGCATAATATGTGTGAAATTAATATCAGAAGTTTCAGAAATCTAGGTGTACCATCCAGTTTCTATGGACAATTGCTAAATCCTATTTTATTAAAGCTTTTACCCTATGAATTAGTAATAGAATATCATAGAAAAAGGGATCCTAGTCATGAATCAGATGTAACCGATTTAATTGCATTTCTTAAATGTGAAATAGAATGTAGAGAAAAGGCTTTGTCTATGAGTAGTTCTAAAAATGATGCAAGTTCTTCATTCGCACATAAAAACAAAACTGAATATCGTGAAAGGAAAATATCAAATAAATATCATGCCAGTACTTTAAATGTTAATATTAAAGTTTTCTGTGTATTTTGTAAAACCAATGATCATTCATCGTCTGAGTGTAAAAATTTAGAGGACGATAAAAAAAGATTAATGTTAAAGAAGGAAGGAAGATGCTATCGATGCTTTCTTAAATCGCCTTTATCATCGCAATGCCGAATAAAATTAAAACCATGTGTAAATTGCAAAAGTATTGAACATAATAAATTATTTTGTTTTAAGAAAACTTTGAAACCAGAGCTTTCGGAAAATCAAACTATCGTTTCTAATCTATCACTTCTGAACTATCGTTATACAATGAGAACATTGTATTATGAAAAATTCTAAGCATGCTGTTTTATTGCAAACATGTTGCGTAACAGCTCAATGTAACTCAAAATCAAAAGTAGTTCGTTTATTGTTGGATTCGGCAAGTGAAAAAAAGCTTCATAACAAAAGAACTAGCTATTGAATTAAATTTGCCTGTTCTGATGAAAGAATATTTAACTGTTTTTGCCTTTGGCATTAATCAAGGTCGCGAAGAAGAATATGTTTTTAAAATTAAATTACGAAGCAAAATGAATTATCATCGTTTCATAAATGTTGAGGTATTAGCTACCGATTTGATTAGTGCAACAACTTTGAAGGTTCCTAATTCTGACCCTGAAATCAAAAAATATGTCGAGGGTAAGAGATGGAGGTTAGCGGATCCCTCCCCCAATGAATCAGAAGTACAAATTTTACTTAGAGCTGATTATTTTTGGAATGTTCAGAGAGGAATCGTTGAAGAAATTAACGATCATTTATATGTAGCTAATACACTTTTTGGTTACACAATAGTAATAACAAAATAAACACTGAAAGTACTGAAACAATTAATGCTCATTTTGTATCTGTTAATGAAGCAGAACATTTTGATTTGCAGCGGTTTTGGAATTTAGAATCTTTGGGTATATGTGATATTAAAAGTGAACTATTTTCACAAAAGGATTTAGATGCTATTGATTTCTTTAATGAAAATTTAAATTTTGTTAATGGAAGATATGAAACAAAACTTTTGTGGAAGTTAAATAAAAATGAATTAGAATCCAATTTTGATATTGCTAAACATAGACTTTGTGGATTAAAATCAAAATTGTGCAAAAATGAATGGTTACTTAACCAATATGAGAACATAATAAATGAACAATCTGGTTTGGGTATAATCAAAGAATGTAAATTTAATGAAACTGAAATAAATACCTATTACATGCCTCACAGACCAGTAATAAGGGAAGATAAATCTACAACTAAAGTGAGAATTGTATTTGATGCTTCATCTAAAGATAAGGGGGCAAAATCTTTAAATGATTGTTTATTTTCTGGTCCCAATTTAAATCCTAATCTCTTGGACATTATTTTACGATTCCGCCTTTACAACTTTGCATTCTCAGCAGATATAGAGAAAGCGTTCCTGCAAATCCAGATAGAAGATGAAGATAGAAATTTTTTGAGGTTCTTATGGTTCGACAATATAACAAGTAACAATCCCATTTTGAAGGTTTATCGCATGACCCGTGTAACTTTTGGTGTAACAAACTCACCATTTTTCCTTGCTGCGACCATCAAACATCATATTAAAGGGTATAAAGATTTGTTTGAAAAAATAGCTAATATGCTGGATACTTCTTTATGTGTGGATGATCTGTTCCATGGTGCAGATTCGGTAAATGAAGCATTCATTTTATCAACTGGTGCAGAGAAGATATTGGGTGAAGCTAAAATGAAACTTAGAAAATTTAAGAGTAATTCTAGAGATTTAAAATTTTTATGGAAGGAACATGGGATAAACTTTGAGGAAGAAACTCTTGAACAAAACCTTTCAAAGGTATTAGGTATTATATGGGTAACAAATAATGACACATTGAAAATAGATATACAACCCCTTTTGGTAGGACTTGATAATAAGATTATCACCAAACGCTTAGTTTTACAAACTGTGGCTAAAATTTATGACCCTATTGGTCAAATCTCTCCCTTTGTGATAAGAATTAAATTTTTAATGCAAGAACTTTGGGAACATGGGATTGACTGGGATTCTGCAGTACCAGATCCTTTAGCTGAAAAATCCTTGAAATGGTATCATGAAATCGAGGACTTAGCAAATTTTGAAATTTCTAAAAAATATTTTGTAAATATTGCAAAATTAAATCATGGAACTGTTCAACTTTTTGCATTTCTGATGCTAGTTTAAAGTGATATGGTTCAGTTGTTTATATTCGTGATCCTCTCTCCTGTGAAACTTCATTTGTTATGTCTAAAACCAGAGTATCACCTCTCAAGAAAATAACCCTGCCCCGACTTGAACTTCTTGGAGCACTCACAGCTGCAAGATTAGCTAATTATTTAAAGGGAACATTTAAAATCTTGAATGAAAATATATTTTGTTTGAGTGATTCACAAATTGTCTTGCATAGGATTAAGGATAGTGCTAATAACTGGAAGCCCTTTGTGGCGAATCGTGTTCGTGAAATACAAAATCTTGTTACTCCAGTACAGTGGAAATTTTGTAAGGGAAAAGAAAATCCTGCAGATGCTCTCTCTCGTGGGTGCTCTGCATCTGAATTAATAAACAATAGTGTATGGACACATGGCCCCTCCTGGCTGAAAGAAAAATCTTTACCGATATTTTCTCTTGAAACTCCAATAAATTTACCTGATGAAGAAATCTTGCAAGAACAACGCAAAACAATTGTTTGCTCTGTAGCCCAAGATATTCCTAAATTTGAACTTTTGTTTAAATTTTCCTCTTGGACTAAATTAAAACGAATTATGGCTTGGTGTCTCAGATTCATCAAAAATATAAAATGTCCATCTGAACGAATCACTGATTTTTTAACTGTTCCAGAACTTGAAAGGTCAACAAATACTATCGTGAAATTGATTCAAAGGGATGAATTCGCGGAAGAACTGAAAGTTCTAAAATCAGGAAAAAGCTTAAATTCTAAAAGCAAGCTACTTCCTTTACATCCTTTTACTGACGGCAACGGTATTCTTCGTGTTGGAGGCAGGTTAAGAAATGCCAATCTGTCTGAATACCAAAAGCATCAAATTATTCTTCCTAAAAGGCATCATGTAACAAACTTGCTAATAAAATATTTTCATGAAAATCATCTGCACAGCGGAACTCAATTAACCATATCAGCTATTCGACAAAAATTTTGGATAATTTATGCTAAGGAAGCTGTGAAAAAAGAAATAAGGAAATGCATGAAATGTTTCCGAAATGTATCTAATTTGTCATCTCAGTTGATGGGAAATTTACCACCAGCACGTGTGACCCAAGCTCGAGTACATTCTAATGTAGGCGTCGACTTAGCCGGCCCCTTTTTTGTTAAACCTCGTAAAGGAAGGGGTGTGAAACCTTTTAAGCATTATGTTTGTTTGTACATTTGTTTTGCAACAAAGGCCATTCATCTTGAAGTTGTCACTGACCTTACAACTGAAACTTTTCTTGCTTCTCTGAAAAGATTTGTTGCTCGACGTGGAAAAACCTCTAGAAATATTTTCAGATAGAGGTACAAATTTTGTAGGGGCAGACCGAGAAATAAAGAAAATGATGTATAAAATTGCATCGGATGAAAGAATACAGAAATACTTCACCGATGAAATGATAATATGGAAATTCAATCCATCTTCCGCCCGTCACTTTGGAGGCCTTCGGCAGGCGGGAATAAAACAAATAAAAAATCACCTCAAAAGAACTATTGGTGAACAAATCCTAACTTATGAAGTATTTCTTACTTTAATTGCTCAAATTGAGTCATGCCTGAATTCAAGATCCCTTGTGGCTGAATCTTCTGATCCAAGGGACTTGACTGCTCTAACACCAGGGCATTTTATCATAGGAACTTCAATGACCTCCTTACCTGAACCTGATATGTCCTCTACCTATATAACCCCTTTAGAACGGTGGAAACTCCTGCAAAAGATTTTCCAAAGTTTTTGGAAAAGGGTGGTCTTGTGACTATCTCTCGCAACTTCAACAACGAACTAAATGGTTGAAAAGTAAGCCGGACGTAAAAATCAATGACTTAGTGTTAATAAAAGAAGAAAATCACCCCCCATTAAGGTGGAAATTAGGCAGAATAATCGAACTGTTTCCTTGTGATGATAACCACGTGCGGGTGGTTAAATTAAGAACTGCCTATGGAGAAATAAAACGTCCCATCACAAAACTTTATCCACTGCCCATAGACAATGACGATGAATAGAACAATGTGTTTGTATTATTTTTTTGTACATTTCAAATATTGTAAATTTTGAATTATGTATATTAATGTTCTTTTTCCTTTTCTATTTTCAGTAGTGAATTATGAAGCATAGTTATGGCTGAAGTATATTTTAATTATTATATTCTTATACTTTAGTACTTTATTAATAATGAAACTTAAAGGTAAAAATGTTTAAAATTTTGTAAGTTCATTTCAGTTTATATCTAGTATTTAATTATTTAAGTTTTAATGTTTGATGAACTCCGTTTGTTCATGGTGGCGGAGGCTGTTGGGATGTAATGTCACTTTTTTATGCGTACTACAATTTATTTGTTTATAATTTGATTATGATGGGAAAAACCCTCATGTAAATACATTTTGAACTAATAGAGATCATTTATTATTCTATAATGATGTTCACATAATTTATTACCTTATAATGACTTTCATATAAGTTATTATCTTATGATTTTCATCAAATTTATTGTTTATAATGTTTTGATATAATTTAATGTTTATAGTGGAAATATAATGATTTGAAGGTCATTTAATGTAGATTTATTAGCTTTATAATAATTTTGGAATCTTAATGATGATTTATTAGTAATTTAATAACTTTGGGATTTCTTGATATAAATTCTTTTTGGGATCATTTAAATAGATTTATTAGTTTGATAATTACTTGATGTCATTGAAATGAAGATTTATAGCTTTTTATAATAATTTAGATCTAATTTAATGTGTTTTATGATATTGGAAGAGAAACTGATTATAATCATGCATATTGTAAATTTATCTTGATTTTTGTTAAAAGGTTCAGTCCTGACTCTGCATTCAGAGAGAGAATACCTGTTTTTGGCTCTGTTTAATACAGAGAATTTATACTTTAATATGGAAAGTTCAGCACTTGAAGCTGAAAAAAAAACTAATTGTTAATCATGAAATTTAAATTAAGTCTTAGTTTTTTTTTGTATTTTTAATAAACTATATTAATCTTATTCAAATGTGCTCTCCCATCTTTTGAATTTGTGGACATAATACTTATTTCTCATGGATACACGATACATACATATACTTTTGTGCATTTTGGAGCCAGAAACCACAGGATGGATTATTATTAGATATTGTGTGACAATGTATCAGCATTACCTGGAATTAACACTTGAATAAATATTACCTGGAATTAACAGGTAAGAAAGCTTCTTTCATTTATGAATTATATTTCATGTTTTGAAAAATAAAAATAATTATTTTTTATTGAAATGGAAAATCTGGAGAAGCTTAAGTCAAAGCGCTCAGTCAAGGGGACAAGTTTCTCTAAATTGATAACAAAAGTGGAAACCTTATTAGCTGATGATGTTGATAATACAAAGGTAGATGATTTGTTAGAAATTCAAGAACTATTAAGTTCAAAAGAATCTACCTTTCAAAGTTTGAATCATGAATTTGAAGAACAATTTACTGATATAAGAGAATATGAAAAAGATCTTGCTAGTACTGAAGAAAAGTACAATGGTCAATTGCTAAGTGCTAAATTTAAGATTAAAAATAGATTAATTAAATGTAATAAAAATAATGTTACATCTATGATAACTGGTAGTTCTATAAATGGATTGAATAGCTCTGTCAGTGGAACAGAAATAAATTCGTGCACAATGAAATTGCCTAAATTTAATATTCCTAAATTTTCTGGTGATATTGAACAATGGGTAGAATTTTTTAACTGTTTTGAAACATCGATTCACCAGAATAAATCATTAACTAAAGTAGAAAAATTTGCCTATCTGAAATCCTTGTTATGTAATCAGGCCTATAATGTGGTAGAAGGATTTCCATTGACAGAACAAAATTATGATACTTGTATTGATTTACTAAAAGATCGCTACGATAAAGTTGATATTATTATTAATAAACATATGACTAATTTGTTAAATATGGAGCCAGTTAAAAATTGTTCGAACTTAAATGCTTTACGAAAGTTGCATAATATGTGTGAAATTAATATCAGAAGTTTCAGAAATCTAGGTGTACCATCCAGTTTCTATGGACAATTGCTAAATCCTATTTTATTAAAGCTTTTACCCTATGAATTAGTAATAGAATATCATAGAAAAAGGGATCCTAGTCATGAATCAGATGTAACCGATTTAATTGCATTTCTTAAATGTGAAATAGAATGTAGAGAAAAGGCTTTGTCTATGAGTAGTTCTAAAAATGATGCAAGTTCTTCATTCGCACATAAAAACAAAACTGAATATCGTGAAAGGAAAATATCAAATAAATATCATGCCAGTACTTTAAATGTTAATATTAAAGTTTTCTGTGTATTTTGTAAAACCAATGATCATTCATCGTCTGAGTGTAAAAATTTAGAGGACGATAAAAAAAGATTAATGTTAAAGAAGGAAGGAAGATGCTATCGATGCTTTCTTAAATCGCCTTTATCATCGCAATGCCGAATAAAATTAAAACCATGTGTAAATTGCAAAAGTATTGAACATAATAAATTATTTTGTTTTAAGAAAACTTTGAAACCAGAGCTTTCGGAAAATCAAACTATCGTTTCTAATCTATCACTTCTGAACTATCGTTATACAATGAGAACATTGTATTATGAAAAATTCTAAGCATGCTGTTTTATTGCAAACATGTTGCATAACAGCTCAATGTAACTCAAAATCAAAAGTAGTTCGTTTATTGTTGGATTCGGCAAGTGAAAAAAAGCTTCATAACAAAAGAACTAGCTATTGAATTAAATTTGCCTGTTCTGATGAAAGAATATTTAACTGTTTTTGCCTTTGGCATTAATCAAGGTCGCGAAGAAGAATATGTTTTTAAAATTAAATTACGAAGCAAAATGAATTATCATCGTTTCATAAATGTTGAGGTATTAGCTACCGATTTGATTAGTGCAACAACTTTGAAGGTTCCTAATTCTGACCCTGAAATCAAAAAATATGTCGAGGGTAAGAGATGGAGGTTAGCGGATCCCTCCCCCAATGAATCAGAAGTACAAATTTTACTTAGAGCTGATTATTTTTGGAATGTTCAGAGAGGAATCGTTGAAGAAATTAACGATCATTTATATGTAGCTAATACACTTTTTGGTTACACAATAGTAATAACAAAATAAACACTGAAAGTACTGAAACAATTAATGCTCATTTTGTATCTGTTAATGAAGCAGAACATTTTGATTTGCAGCGGTTTTGGAATTTAGAATCTTTGGGTATATGTGATATTAAAAGTGAACTATTTTCACAAAAGGATTTAGATGCTATTGATTTCTTTAATGAAAATTTAAATTTTGTTAATGGAAGATATGAAACAAAACTTTTGTGGAAGTTAAATAAAAATGAATTAGAATCCAATTTTGATATTGCTAAACATAGACTTTGTGGATTAAAATCAAAATTGTGCAAAAATGAATGGTTACTTAACCAATATGAGAACATAATAAATGAACAATCTGGTTTGGGTATAATCAAAGAATGTAAATTTAATGAAACTGAAATAAATACCTATTACATGCCTCACAGACCAGTAATAAGGGAAGATAAATCTACAACTAAAGTGAGAATTGTATTTGATGCTTCATCTAAAGATAAGGGGGCAAAATCTTTAAATGATTGTTTATTTTCTGGTCCCAATTTAAATCCTAATCTCTTGGACATTATTTTACGATTCCGCCTTTACAACTTTGCATTCTCAGCAGATATAGAGAAAGCGTTCCTGCAAATCCAGATAGAAGATGAAGATAGAAATTTTTTGAGGTTCTTATGGTTCGACAATATAACAAGTAACAATCCCATTTTGAAGGTTTATCGCATGACCCGTGTAACTTTTGGTGTAACAAACTCACCATTTTTCCTTGCTGCGACCATCAAACATCATATTAAAGGGTATAAAGATTTGTTTGAAAAAATAGCTAATATGCTGGATACTTCTTTATGTGTGGATGATCTGTTCCATGGTGCAGATTCGGTAAATGAAGCATTCATTTTATCAACTGGTGCAGAGAAGATATTGGGTGAAGCTAAAATGAAACTTAGAAAATTTAAGAGTAATTCTAGAGATTTAAAATTTTTATGGAAGGAACATGGGATAAACTTTGAGGAAGAAACTCTTGAACAAAACCTTTCAAAGGTATTAGGTATTATATGGGTAACAAATAATGACACATTGAAAATAGATATACAACCCCTTTTGGTAGGACTTGATAATAAGATTATCACCAAACGCTTAGTTTTACAAACTGTGGCTAAAATTTATGACCCTATTGGTCAAATCTCTCCCTTTGTGATAAGAATTAAATTTTTAATGCAAGAACTTTGGGAACATGGGATTGACTGGGATTCTGCAGTACCAGATCCTTTAGCTGAAAAATCCTTGAAATGGTATCATGAAATCGAGGACTTAGCAAATTTTGAAATTTCTAAAAAATATTTTGTAAATATTGCAAAATTAAATCATGGAACTGTTCAACTTTTTGCATTTCTGATGCTAGTTTAAAGTGATATGGTTCAGTTGTTTATATTCGTGATCCTCTCTCCTGTGAAACTTCATTTGTTATGTCTAAAACCAGAGTATCACCTCTCAAGAAATAACCCTGCCCGACTTGAACTTCTTGGAGCACTCACAGCTGCAAGATTAGCTAATTATTTAAAGGGAACATTTAAAATCTTGAATGAAAATATATTTTGTTTGAGTGATTCACAAATTGTCTTGCATAGGATTAAGGATAGTGCTAATAACTGGAAGCCCTTTGTGGCGAATCGTGTTCGTGAAATACAAAATCTTGTTACTCCAGTACAGTGGAAATTTGTAAGGGAAAAGAAAATCCTGGCAGAGAGCTCTCTCTCGTGGGTGCTCTGCATCTGAATAATAAACAATAGTGTATGGACACATGGCCCCTCCTGGCTGAAAGAAAAATCTTTACCGAGATTTTCTCTTGAAACTCCAATAAATTTACCTGATGAAGAAATCTTGCAAGAACAACGCAAAACAATTGTTTGCTCTGTAGCCCAAGATATTCCTAAATTTGAACTTTTGTTTAAATTTTCCTCTTGGACTAAATTAAAACGAATTATGGCTTGTGTCTCAGATCATCAAAAATATAAAATGTCCATCTGAACGAATCACTGATTTTTTAAACTGTTCCAGAACTTGAAAGGTCAACAAATACTATCGTGAAATTGATTCAAAGGGATGAATTCGCGGAAGAACTGAAAGTCTAAAATCAGGAAAAAGCTTAAATTCTAAAAGCAAGCTACTTCCTTACATCCTTTACTGACGGCAACGGTATTCTTCGTGTTGGAGGCAGGTTAAGAAATGCCAATCTTGTCTGAATACCAAAAGCATCAAATTATTCTTCCTAAAAGGCATCATGTAACAAACTTGCTAATAAAATATTTTCATGAAAATCATCTTGCACAGCGGAACTCAATTAACCTATCAGCTATTCGACAAAAATTTTTGGATAATTTATGCTAAGGAAGCTGTGAAAAAAGAAATAAGGAAATGCATGAAATGTTTCCGAAATGTGTCTAATTTGTCATCTCAGTTGATGGGAAAATTACCACCAGCACGTGTGACCCAAGCTCGAGTACATTCTAATGTAGGCGTCGACTTAGCCGGCCCCTTTTTTGTTAAACCTCGTAAAGGAAGGGGTGTGAAAGACCTTTTAAGCATTATGTTTGTTTGTACATTTGTTTTGCAACAAAGGCCATTCATCTTGAAGTTGTCACTGACCTTACAACTGAAACTTTTCTTGCTTCTCTGAAAGATTTGTTGCTCGACGTGGAAAAACCTCTAGAAATATTTTCAGATAGAGGTACAAATTTTGTAGGGGCAGACCGAGAAATAAAGAGAAATGATGTATAAAATTGCATCGGATGAAAGCAATACAGAAATACTTCACCGATGAAATGATAATATGGAAATTCAATCCATCTTCCGCCCGTCACTTTGGAGGCCTTCGGCAGGCGGGAATAAAACAAATAAAAAATCACCTCAAAAGAACTATTGGGGAACAAATCCTAACTTATGAAGTATTTCTACTTTAATTGCTCAAATTGAGTCATGCCTGAATTCAAGATCCCTTGTGGCTGAATCTTCTGATCCAAGGACTTGACTGCTCTAACACCAGGCATTTTATCATAGGAACTTCAATGACCTCCTTACCTGAACCTGATATGTCCCTCACCTATATAACCCCTTTAGAATCGGTGGAAACTCCTGCAAAAGATTTTCCAAAGTTTTTGGAAAAGGGTGGTCTTGTGACTATCTCTCGCAACTTCAACAACGAACTAAATGGTTGAAAAGTAAGCCGGACGTAAAATCAATGACTTAGTGTTAATAAAAGAAGAAAATCACCCCCCATTATGGTGGAAATTAGGCAGAATAATCGAACTGTTTCCTTGTGATGATAACCACGTGCGGGTGGTTAAATTAAGAACTGCCTATGGAGAAATAAAACGTCCCATCAACACAAACTTTATCCACTGCCCATAGACAATGACGATGAATAGAACAATGTGTTTGTATTATTTTTTTGTACATTTCAAATATTGTAAAATTTGAATTATGTATATTAATGTTCTTTTTCCTTTTCTATTTTCAGTAGTGAATTATGAAGCATAGTTATGGCTGAAGTATATTTAATTATTATATTCTTATACTTTAGTACTTTATTAATAATGAAACTTAAAGGTAAAAATGTTTTAAATTTGTAAGTTCATTTCAGTTTATATCTAGTATTTAATTATTTATAGTTTAATGTTTGATGAATACCGTTTGGTTCATGTGGCGGAGGCTGTTGGGATGTAATGTCACTTTTTTATGCGTACTACAATTTATTTGTTTATAATTTGATTATGATGGGAAAAACCCTCATGTAAATACATTTTGAACTAATAGAGATCATTTATTATTCTATAATGATGTTCACATAATTTATTACCTTATAATGACTTTCATATAAGTTATTATCTTATGATTTTCATCAAATTTATTGTTTATAATGTTTTGATATAATTTAATGTTTATAGTGGAAATATAATGATTTGAAGGTCATTTAATGTAGATTTATTAGCTTTATAATAATTTTGGAATCTTAATGATGATTTATTAGTAATTTAATAACTTTGGGATTTCTTGATATAAATTCTTTTTGGGATCATTTAAATAGATTTATTAGTTTGATAATTACTTGATGTCATTGAAATGAAGATTTATAGCTTTTTATAATAATTTAGATCTAATTTAATGTGTTTTATGATATTGGAAGAGAAACTGATTATAATCATGCATATTGTAAATTTATCTTGATTTTTGTTAAAAGGTTCAGTCCTGACTCTGCATTCAGAGAGAGAATACCTGTTTTTGGCTCTGTTTAATACAGAGAATTTATACTTTAATATGGAAAGTTCAGCACTTGAAGCTGAAAAAAAAACTAATTGTTAATCATGAAATTTAAATTAAGTCTTAGTTTTTTTTTGTATTTTTAATAAACTATATTAATCTTATTCAAATGTGCTCTCCCATCTTTTGAATTTGTGGACATAATACTTATTTCTCATGGATACACGATACATACATATACTTTTGTGCATTTTGGAGCCAGAAACCACAGGATGGATTATTATTAGATATTGTGTGACAATGTATCAGCATTACCTGGAATTAACACTTGAATAAATATTACCTGGAATTAACAGGTAAGAAAGCTTCTTTCATTTATGAATTATATTTCATGTTTTGAAAAATAAAAATAATTATTTTTTATTGAAATGGAAAATCTGGAGAAGCTTAAGTCAAAGCGCTCAGTCAAGGGGACAAGTTTCTCTAAATTGATAACAAAAGTGGAAACCTTATTAGCTGATGATGTTGATAATACAAAGGTAGATGATTTGTTAGAAATTCAAGAACTATTAAGTTCAAAAGAATCTACCTTTCAAAGTTTGAATCATGAATTTGAAGAACAATTTACTGATATAAGAGAATATGAAAAAGATCTTGCTAGTACTGAAGAAAAGTACAATGGTCAATTGCTAAGTGCTAAATTTAAGATTAAAAATAGATTAATTAAATGTAATAAAAATAATGTTACATCTATGATAACTGGTAGTTCTATAAATGGATTGAATAGCTCTGTCAGTGGAACAGAAATAAATTCGTGCACAATGAAATTGCCTAAATTTAATATTCCTAAATTTTCTGGTGATATTGAACAATGGGTAGAATTTTTTAACTGTTTTGAAACATCGATTCACCAGAATAAATCATTAACTAAAGTAGAAAAATTTGCCTATCTGAAATCCTTGTTATGTAATCAGGCCTATAATGTGGTAGAAGGATTTCCATTGACAGAACAAAATTATGATACTTGTATTGATTTACTAAAAGATCGCTACGATAAAGTTGATATTATTATTAATAAACATATGACTAATTTGTTAAATATGGAGCCAGTTAAAAATTGTTCGAACTTAAATGCTTTACGAAAGTTGCATAATATGTGTGAAATTAATATCAGAAGTTTCAGAAATCTAGGTGTACCATCCAGTTTCTATGGACAATTGCTAAATCCTATTTTATTAAAGCTTTTACCCTATGAATTAGTAATAGAATATCATAGAAAAAGGGATTCTAGTCATGAATCAGATGTAACCGATTTAATTGCATTTCTTAAATGTGAAATAGAATGTAGAGAAAAGGCTTTGTCTATGAGTAGTTCTAAAAATGATGCAAGTTCTTCATTCGCACATAAAAACAAAACTGAATATCGTGAAAGGAAAATATCAAATAAATATCATGCCAGTACTTTAAATGTTAATATTAAAGTTTTCTGTGTATTTTGTAAAACCAATGATCATTCATCGTCTGAGTGTAAAAATTTAGAGGACGATAAAAAAAGATTAATGTTAAAGAAGGAAGGAAGATGCTATCGATGCTTTCTTAAATCGCCTTTATCATCGCAATGCCGAATAAAATTAAAACCATGTGTAAATTGCAAAAGTATTGAACATAATAAATTATTTTGTTTTAAGAAAACTTTGAAACCAGAGCTTTCGGAAAATCAAACTATCGTTTCTAATCTATCACTTCTGAACTATCGTTATACAATGAGAACATTGTATTATGAAAAATTCTAAGCATGCTGTTTTATTGCAAACATGTTGCATAACAGCTCAATGTAACTCAAAATCAAAAGTAGTTCGTTTATTGTTGGATTCGGCAAGTGAAAAAAAGCTTCATAACAAAAGAACTAGCTATTGAATTAAATTTGCCTGTTCTGATGAAAGAATATTTAACTGTTTTTGCCTTTGGCATTAATCAAGGTCGCGAAGAAGAATATGTTTTTAAAATTAAATTACGAAGCAAAATGAATTATCATCGTTTCATAAATGTTGAGGTATTAGCTACCGATTTGATTAGTGCAACAACTTTGAAGGTTCCTAATTCTGACCCTGAAATCAAAAAATATGTCGAGGGTAAGAGATGGAGGTTAGCGGATCCCTCCCCCAATGAATCAGAAGTACAAATTTTACTTAGAGCTGATTATTTTTGGAATGTTCAGAGAGGAATCGTTGAAGAAATTAACGATCATTTATATGTAGCTAATACACTTTTTGGTTACACAATAGTAATAACAAAATAAACACTGAAAGTACTGAAACAATTAATGCTCATTTTGTATCTGTTAATGAAGCAGAACATTTTGATTTGCAGCGGTTTTGGAATTTAGAATCTTTGGGTATATGTGATATTAAAAGTGAACTATTTTCACAAAAGGATTTAGATGCTATTGATTTCTTTAATGAAAATTTAAATTTTGTTAATGGAAGATATGAAACAAAACTTTTGTGGAAGTTAAATAAAAATGAATTAGAATCCAATTTTGATATTGCTAAACATAGACTTTGTGGATTAAAATCAAAATTGTGCAAAAATGAATGGTTACTTAACCAATATGAGAACATAATAAATGAACAATCTGGTTTGGGTATAATCAAAGAATGTAAATTTAATGAAACTGAAATAAATACCTATTACATGCCTCACAGACCAGTAATAAGGGAAGATAAATCTACAACTAAAGTGAGAATTGTATTTGATGCTTCATCTAAAGATAAGGGGGCAAAATCTTTAAATGATTGTTTATTTTCTGGTCCCAATTTAAATCCTAATCTCTTGGACATTATTTTACGATTCCGCCTTTACAACTTTGCATTCTCAGCAGATATAGAGAAAGCGTTCCTGCAAATCCAGATAGAAGATGAAGATAGAAATTTTTTGAGGTTCTTATGGTTCGACAATATAACAAGTAACAATCCCATTTTGAAGGTTTATCGCATGACCCGTGTAACTTTTGGTGTAACAAACTCACCATTTTTCCTTGCTGCGACCATCAAACATCATATTAAAGGGTATAAAGATTTGTTTGAAAAAATAGCTAATATGCTGGATACTTCTTTATGTGTGGATGATCTGTTCCATGGTGCAGATTCGGTAAATGAAGCATTCATTTTATCAACTGGTGCAGAGAAGATATTGGGTGAAGCTAAAATGAAACTTAGAAAATTTAAGAGTAATTCTAGAGATTTAAAATTTTTATGGAAGGAACATGGGATAAACTTTGAGGAAGAAACTCTTGAACAAAACCTTTCAAAGGTATTAGGTATTATATGGGTAACAAATAATGACACATTGAAAATAGATATACAACCCCTTTTGGTAGGACTTGATAATAAGATTATCACCAAACGCTTAGTTTTACAAACTGTGGCTAAAATTTATGACCCTATTGGTCAAATCTCTCCCTTTGTGATAAGAATTAAATTTTTAATGCAAGAACTTTGGGAACATGGGATTGACTGGGATTCTGCAGTACCAGATCCTTTAGCTGAAAAATCCTTGAAATGGTATCATGAAATCGAGGACTTAGCAAATTTTGAAATTTCTAAAAAATATTTTGTAAATATTGCAAAATTAAATCATGGAACTGTTCAACTTTTTGCATTTCTGATGCTAGTTTAAAGTGATATGGTTCAGTTGTTTATATTCGTGATCCTCTCTCCTGTGAAACTTCATTTGTTATGTCTAAAACCAGAGTATCACCTCTCAAGAAAATAACCCTGCCCCGACTTGAACTTCTTGGAGCACTCACAGCTGCAAGATTAGCTAATTATTTAAAGGGAACATTTAAAATCTTGAATGAAAATATATTTTGTTTGAGTGATTCACAAATTGTCTTGCATAGGATTAAGGATAGTGCTAATAACTGGAAGCCCTTTGTGGCGAATCGTGTTCGTGAAATACAAAATCTTGTTACTCCAGTACAGTGGAAATTTTGTAAGGGAAAAGAAAATCCTGCAGATGCTCTCTCTCGTGGGTGCTCTGCATCTGAATTAATAAACTATAGTGTATGGACACATGGCCCCTCCTGGCTGAAAGAAAAATCTTTACCGATATTTTCTCTTGAAACTCCAATAAATTTACCTGATGAAGAAATCTTGCAAGAACAACGCAAAACAATTGTTTGCTCTGTAGCCCAAGATATTCCTAAATTTGAACTTTTGTTTAAATTTTCCTCTTGGACTAAATTAAAACGAATTATGGCTTGGTGTCTCAGATTCATCAAAAATATAAAATGTCCATCTGAACGAATCACTGATTTTTTAACTGTTCCAGAACTTGAAAGGTCAACAAATACTATCGTGAAATTGATTCAAAGGGATGAATTCGCGGAAGAACTGAAAGTTCTAAAATCAGGAAAAAGCTTAAATTCTAAAAGCAAGCTACTTCCTTTACATCCTTTTACTGACGGCAACGGTATTCTTCGTGTTGGAGGCAGGTTAAGAAATGCCAATCTGTCTGAATACCAAAAGCATCAAATTATTCTTCCTAAAAGGCATCATGTAACAAACTTGCTAATAAAATATTTTCATGAAAATCATCTGCACAGCGGAACTCAATTAACCATATCAGCTATTCGACAAAAATTTTGGATAATTTATGCTAAGGAAGCTGTGAAAAAAGAAATAAGGAAATGCATGAAATGTTTCCGAAATGTATCTAATTTGTCATCTCAGTTGATGGGAAATTTACCACCAGCACGTGTGACCCAAGCTCGAGTACATTCTAATGTAGGCGTCGACTTAGCCGGCCCCTTTTTTGTTAAACCTCGTAAAGGAAGGGGTGTGAAACCTTTTAAGCATTATGTTTGTTTGTACATTTGTTTTGCAACAAAGGCCATTCATCTTGAAGTTGTCACTGACCTTACAACTGAAACTTTTCTTGCTTCTCTGAAAAGATTTGTTGCTCGACGTGGAAAAACCTCTAGAAATATTTTCAGATAGAGGTACAAATTTTGTAGGGGCAGACCGAGAAATAAAGAAAATGATGTATAAAATTGCATCGGATGAAAGAATACAGAAATACTTCACCGATGAAATGATAATATGGAAATTCAATCCATCTTCCGCCCGTCACTTTGGAGGCCTTCGGCAGGCGGGAATAAAACAAATAAAAAATCACCTCAAAAGAACTATTGGTGAACAAATCCTAACTTATGAAGTATTTCTTACTTTAATTGCTCAAATTGAGTCATGCCTGAATTCAAGATCCCTTGTGGCTGAATCTTCTGATCCAAGGGACTTGACTGCTCTAACACCAGGGCATTTTATCATAGGAACTTCAATGACCTCCTTACCTGAACCTGATAT
Organism: Maratus michaelseni; assembly: GCA_963931845.1. NCBI lineage: Eukaryota > Metazoa > Arthropoda > Arachnida > Araneae > Salticidae > Maratus > Maratus michaelseni. The sequence continues at coordinate 213,871,272 of OZ007596.1, read as the reverse complement.
GTCCTCTACCTATATAACCCCTTTAGAACGGTGGAAACTCCTGCAAAAGATTTTCCAAAGTTTTTGGAAAAGGGTGGTCTTGTGACTATCTCTCGCAACTTCAACAACGAACTAAATGGTTGAAAAGTAAGCCGGACGTAAAAATCAATGACTTAGTGTTAATAAAAGAAGAAAATCACCCCCCATTAAGGTGGAAATTAGGCAGAATAATCGAACTGTTTCCTTGTGATGATAACCACGTGCGGGTGGTTAAATTAAGAACTGCCTATGGAGAAATAAAACGTCCCATCACAAAACTTTATCCACTGCCCATAGACAATGACGATGAATAGAACAATGTGTTTGTATTATTTTTTTGTACATTTCAAATATTGTAAATTTTGAATTATGTATATTAATGTTCTTTTTCCTTTTCTATTTTCAGTAGTGAATTATGAAGCATAGTTATGGCTGAAGTATATTTTAATTATTATATTCTTATACTTTAGTACTTTATTAATAATGAAACTTAAAGGTAAAAATGTTTAAAATTTTGTAAGTTCATTTCAGTTTATATCTAGTATTTAATTATTTAAGTTTTAATGTTTGATGAACTCCGTTTGTTCATGGTGGCGGAGGCTGTTGGGATGTAATGTCACTTTTTTATGCGTACTACAATTTATTTGTTTATAATTTGATTATGATGGGAAAAACCCTCATGTAAATACATTTTGAACTAATAGAGATCATTTATTATTCTATAATGATGTTCACATAATTTATTACCTTATAATGACTTTCATATAAGTTATTATCTTATGATTTTCATCAAATTTATTGTTTATAATGTTTTGATATAATTTAATGTTTATAGTGGAAATATAATGATTTGAAGGTCATTTAATGTAGATTTATTAGCTTTATAATAATTTTGGAATCTTAATGATGATTTATTAGTAATTTAATAACTTTGGGATTTCTTGATATAAATTCTTTTTGGGATCATTTAAATAGATTTATTAGTTTGATAATTACTTGATGTCATTGAAATGAAGATTTATAGCTTTTTATAATAATTTAGATCTAATTTAATGTGTTTTATGATATTGGAAGAGAAACTGATTATAATCATGCATATTGTAAATTTATCTTGATTTTTGTTAAAAGGTTCAGTCCTGACTCTGCATTCAGAGAGAGAATACCTGTTTTTGGCTCTGTTTAATACAGAGAATTTATACTTTAATATGGAAAGTTCAGCACTTGAAGCTGAAAAAAAAAACTAATTGTTAATCATGAAATTTAAATTAAGTCTTAGTTTTTTTTTGTATTTTTAATAAACTATATTAATCTTATTCAAATGTGCTCTCCCATCTTTTGAATTTGTGGACATAATACTTATTTCTCATGGATACACGATACATACATATACTTTTGTGCATTTTGGAGCCAGAAACCACAGGATGGATTATTATTAGATATTGTGTGACAATGTATCAGCATTACCTGGAATTAACACTTGAATAAATATTACCTGGAATTAACAGGTAAGAAAGCTTCTTTCATTTATGAATTATATTTCATGTTTTGAAAAATAAAAATAATTATTTTTTATTGAAATGGAAAATCTGGAGAAGCTTAAGTCAAAGCGCTCAGTCAAGGGGACAAGTTTCTCTAAATTGATAACAAAAGTGGAAACCTTATTAGCTGATGATGTTGATAATACAAAGGTAGATGATTTGTTAGAAATTCAAGAACTATTAAGTTCAAAAGAATCTACCTTTCAAAGTTTGAATCATGAATTTGAAGAACAATTTACTGATATAAGAGAATATGAAAAAGATCTTGCTAGTACTGAAGAAAAGTACAATGGTCAATTGCTAAGTGCTAAATTTAAGATTAAAAATAGATTAATTAAATGTAATAAAAATAATGTTACATCTATGATAACTGGTAGTTCTATAAATGGATTGAATAGCTCTGTCAGTGGAACAGAAATAAATTCGTGCACAATGAAATTGCCTAAATTTAATATTCCTAAATTTTCTGGTGATATTGAACAATGGGTAGAATTTTTTAACTGTTTTGAAACATCGATTCACCAGAATAAATCATTAACTAAAGTAGAAAAATTTGCCTATCTGAAATCCTTGTTATGTAATCAGGCCTATAATGTGGTAGAAGGATTTCCATTGACAGAACAAAATTATGATACTTGTATTGATTTACTAAAAGATCGCTACGATAAAGTTGATATTATTATTAATAAACATATGACTAATTTGTTAAATATGGAGCCAGTTAAAAATTGTTCGAACTTAAATGCTTTACGAAAGTTGCATAATATGTGTGAAATTAATATCAGAAGTTTCAGAAATCTAGGTGTACCATCCAGTTTCTATGGACAATTGCTAAATCCTATTTTATTAAAGCTTTTACCCTATGAATTAGTAATAGAATATCATAGAAAAAGGGATCCTAGTCATGAATCAGATGTAACCGATTTAATTGCATTTCTTAAATGTGAAATAGAATGTAGAGAAAAGGCTTTGTCTATGAGTAGTTCTAAAAATGATGCAAGTTCTTCATTCGCACATAAAAACAAAACTGAATATCGTGAAAGGAAAATATCAAATAAATATCATGCCAGTACTTTAAATGTTAATATTAAAGTTTTCTGTGTATTTTGTAAAACCAATGATCATTCATCGTCTGAGTGTAAAAATTTAGAGGACGATAAAAAAAGATTAATGTTAAAGAAGGAAGGAAGATGCTATCGATGCTTTCTTAAATCGCCTTTATCATCGCAATGCCGAATAAAATTAAAACCATGTGTAAATTGCAAAAGTATTGAACATAATAAATTATTTTGTTTTAAGAAAACTTTGAAACCAGAGCTTTCGGAAAATCAAACTATCGTTTCTAATCTATCACTTCTGAACTATCGTTATACAATGAGAACATTGTATTATGAAAAATTCTAAGCATGCTGTTTTATTGCAAACATGTTGCGTAACAGCTCAATGTAACTCAAAATCAAAAGTAGTTCGTTTATTGTTGGATTCGGCAAGTGAAAAAAAAGCTTCATAACAAAAGAACTAGCTATTGAATTAAATTTGCCTGTTCTGATGAAAGAATATTTAACTGTTTTTGCCTTTGGCATTAATCAAGGTCGCGAAGAAGAATATGTTTTTAAAATTAAATTACGAAGCAAAATGAATTATCATCGTTTCATAAATGTTGAGGTATTAGCTACCGATTTGATTAGTGCAACAACTTTGAAGGTTCCTAATTCTGACCCTGAAATCAAAAAATATGTCGAGGGTAAGAGATGGAGGTTAGCGGATCCCTCCCCCAATGAATCAGAAGTACAAATTTTACTTAGAGCTGATTATTTTTGGAATGTTCAGAGAGGAATCGTTGAAGAAATTAACGATCATTTATATGTAGCTAATACACTTTTTGGTTACACAATAGTAATAACAAAATAAACACTGAAAGTACTGAAACAATTAATGCTCATTTTGTATCTGTTAATGAAGCAGAACATTTTGATTTGCAGCGGTTTTGGAATTTAGAATCTTTGGGTATATGTGATATTAAAAGTGAACTATTTTCACAAAAGGATTTAGATGCTATTGATTTCTTTAATGAAAATTTAAATTTTGTTAATGGAAGATATGAAACAAAACTTTTGTGGAAGTTAAATAAAAATGAATTAGAATCCAATTTTGATATTGCTAAACATAGACTTTGTGGATTAAAATCAAAATTGTGCAAAAATGAATGGTTACTTAACCAATATGAGAACATAATAAATGAACAATCTGGTTTGGGTATAATCAAAGAATGTAAATTTAATGAAACTGAAATAAATACCTATTACATGCCTCACAGACCAGTAATAAGGGAAGATAAATCTACAACTAAAGTGAGAATTGTATTTGATGCTTCATCTAAAGATAAGGGGGCAAAATCTTTAAATGATTGTTTATTTTCTGGTCCCAATTTAAATCCTAATCTCTTGGACATTATTTTACGATTCCGCCTTTACAACTTTGCATTCTCAGCAGATATAGAGAAAGCGTTCCTGCAAATCCAGATAGAAGATGAAGATAGAAATTTTTTGAGGTTCTTATGGTTCGACAATATAACAAGTAACAATCCCATTTTGAAGGTTTATCGCATGACCCGTGTAACTTTTGGTGTAACAAACTCACCATTTTTCCTTGCTGCGACCATCAAACATCATATTAAAGGGTATAAAGATTTGTTTGAAAAAATAGCTAATATGCTGGATACTTCTTTATGTGTGGATGATCTGTTCCATGGTGCAGATTCGGTAAATGAAGCATTCATTTTATCAACTGGTGCAAAGAAGATATTGGGTGAAGCTAAAATGAAACTTAGAAAATTTAAGAGTAATTCTAGAGATTTAAAATTTTTATGGAAGGAACATGGGATAAACTTTGAGGAAGAAACTCTTGAACAAAACCTTTCAAAGGTATTAGGTATTATATGGGTAACAAATAATGACACATTGAAAATAGATATACAACCCCTTTTGGTAGGACTTGATAATAAGATTATCACCAAACGCTTAGTTTTACAAACTGTGGCTAAAATTTATGACCCTATTGGTCAAATCTCTCCCTTTGTGATAAGAATTAAATTTTTAATGCAAGAACTTTGGGAACATGGGATTGACTGGGATTCTGCAGTACCAGATCCTTTAGCTGAAAAATCCTTGAAATGGTATCATGAAATCGAGGACTTAGCAAATTTTGAAATTTCTAAAAAATATTTTGTAAATATTGCAAAATTAAATCATGGAACTGTTCAACTTTTTGCATTTCTGATGCTAGTTTAAAGTGATATGGTTCAGTTGTTTATATTCGTGATCCTCTCTCCTGTGAAACTTCATTTGTTATGTCTAAAACCAGAGTATCACCTCTCAAGAAAATAACCCTGCCCCGACTTGAACTTCTTGGAGCACTCACAGCTGCAAGATTAGCTAATTATTTAAAGGGAACATTTAAAATCTTGAATGAAAATATATTTTGTTTGAGTGATTCACAAATTGTCTTGCATAGGATTAAGGATAGTGCTAATAACTGGAAGCCCTTTGTGGCGAATCGTGTTCGTGAAATACAAAATCTTGTTACTCCAGTACAGTGGAAATTTTGTAAGGGAAAAGAAAATCCTGCAGATGCTCTCTCTCGTGGGTGCTCTGCATCTGAATTAATAAACTATAGTGTATGGACACATGGCCCCTCCTGGCTGAAAGAAAAATCTTTACCGATATTTTCTCTTGAAACTCCAATAAATTTACCTGATGAAGAAATCTTGCAAGAACAACGCAAAACAATTGTTTGCTCTGTAGCCCAAGATATTCCTAAATTTGAACTTTTGTTTAAATTTTCCTCTTGGACTAAATTAAAACGAATTATGGCTTGGTGTCTCAGATTCATCAAAAATATAAAATGTCCATCTGAACGAATCACTGATTTTTTAACTGTTCCAGAACTTGAAAGGTCAACAAATACTATCGTGAAATTGATTCAAAGGGATGAATTCGCGGAAGAACTGAAAGTTCTAAAATCAGGAAAAAGCTTAAATTCTAAAAGCAAGCTACTTCCTTTACATCCTTTTACTGACGGCAACGGTATTCTTCGTGTTGGAGGCAGGTTAAGAAATGCCAATCTGTCTGAATACCAAAAGCATCAAATTATTCTTCCTAAAAGGCATCATGTAACAAACTTGCTAATAAAATATTTTCATGAAAATCATCTGCACAGCGGAACTCAATTAACCATATCAGCTATTCGACAAAAATTTTGGATAATTTATGCTAAGGAAGCTGTGAAAAAAGAAATAAGGAAATGCATGAAATGTTTCCGAAATGTATCTAATTTGTCATCTCAGTTGATGGGAAATTTACCACCAGCACGTGTGACCCAAGCTCGAGTACATTCTAATGTAGGCGTCGACTTAGCCGGCCCCTTTTTTGTTAAACCTCGTAAAGGAAGGGGTGTGAAACCTTTTAAGCATTATGTTTGTTTGTACATTTGTTTTGCAACAAAGGCCATTCATCTTGAAGTTGTCACTGACCTTACAACTGAAACTTTTCTTGCTTCTCTGAAAAGATTTGTTGCTCGACGTGGAAAAACCTCTAGAAATATTTTCAGATAGAGGTACAAATTTTGTAGGGGCAGACCGAGAAATAAAGAAAATGATGTATAAAATTGCATCGGATGAAAGAATACAGAAATACTTCACCGATGAAATGATAATATGGAAATTCAATCCATCTTCCGCCCGTCACTTTGGAGGCCTTCGGCAGGCGGGAATAAAACAAATAAAAAATCACCTCAAAAGAACTATTGGTGAACAAATCCTAACTTATGAAGTATTTCTTACTTTAATTGCTCAAATTGAGTCATGCCTGAATTCAAGATCCCTTGTGGCTGAATCTTCTGATCCAAGGGACTTGACTGCTCTAACACCAGGGCATTTTATCATAGGAACTTCAATGACCTCCTTACCTGAACCTGATATGTCCTCTACCTATATAACCCCTTTAGAACGGTGGAAACTCCTGCAAAAGATTTTCCAAAGTTTTTGGAAAAGGGTGGTCTTGTGACTATCTCTCGCAACTTCAACAACGAACTAAATGGTTGAAAAGTAAGCCGGACGTAAAAATCAATGACTTAGTGTTAATAAAAGAAGAAAATCACCCCCCATTAAGGTGGAAATTAGGCAGAATAATCGAACTGTTTCCTTGTGATGATAACCACGTGCGGGTGGTTAAATTAAGAACTGCCTATGGAGAAATAAAACGTCCCATCACAAAACTTTATCCACTGCCCATAGACAATGACGATGAATAGAACAATGTGTTTGTATTATTTTTTTGTACATTTCAAATATTGTAAATTTTGAATTATGTATATTAATGTTCTTTTTCCTTTTCTATTTTCAGTAGTGAATTATGAAGCATAGTTATGGCTGAAGTATATTTTAATTATTATATTCTTATACTTTAGTACTTTATTAATAATGAAACTTAAAGGTAAAAATGTTTAAAATTTTGTAAGTTCATTTCAGTTTATATCTAGTATTTAATTATTTAAGTTTTAATGTTTGATGAACTCCGTTTGTTCATGGTGGCGGAGGCTGTTGGGATGTAATGTCACTTTTTTATGCGTACTACAATTTATTTGTTTATAATTTGATTATGATGGGAAAAACCCTCATGTAAATACATTTTGAACTAATAGAGATCATTTATTATTCTATAATGATGTTCACATAATTTATTACCTTATAATGACTTTCATATAAGTTATTATCTTATGATTTTCATCAAATTTATTGTTTATAATGTTTTGATATAATTTAATGTTTATAGTGGAAATATAATGATTTGAAGGTCATTTAATGTAGATTTATTAGCTTTATAATAATTTTGGAATCTTAATGATGATTTATTAGTAATTTAATAACTTTGGGATTTCTTGATATAAATTCTTTTTGGGATCATTTAAATAGATTTATTAGTTTGATAATTACTTGATGTCATTGAAATGAAGATTTATAGCTTTTTATAATAATTTAGATCTAATTTAATGTGTTTTATGATATTGGAAGAGAAACTGATTATAATCATGCATATTGTAAATTTATCTTGATTTTTGTTAAAAGGTTCAGTCCTGACTCTGCATTCAGAGAGAGAATACCTGTTTTTGGCTCTGTTTAATACAGAGAATTTATACTTTAATATGGAAAGTTCAGCACTTGAAGCTGAAAAAAAAAACTAATTGTTAATCATGAAATTTAAATTAAGTCTTAGTTTTTTTTTGTATTTTTAATAAACTATATTAATCTTATTCAAATGTGCTCTCCCATCTTTTGAATTTGTGGACATAATACTTATTTCTCATGGATACACGATACATACATATACTTTTGTGCATTTGGAGCCAGAAACCACAGGATGGATTATTATTAGATATTGTGTGACAATGTATCAGCATTACCTGGAATTAACACTTGAATAAATATTACCTGGAATTAACAGGTAAGAAAGCTTCTTTCATTTATGAATTATATTTCATGTTTTGAAAAATAAAAATAATTATTTTTTATTGAAATGGAAAATCTGGAGAAGCTTAAGTCAAAGCGCTCAGTCAAGGGGACAAGTTTCTCTAAATTGATAACAAAAGTGGAAACCTTATTAGCTGATGATGTTGATAATACAAAGGTAGATGATTTGTTAGAAATTCAAGAACTATTAAGTTCAAAAGAATCTACCTTTCAAAGTTTGAATCATGAATTTGAAGAACAATTTACTGATATAAGAGAATATGAAAAAGATCTTGCTAGTACTGAAGAAAAGTACAATGGTCAATTGCTAAGTGCTAAATTTAAGATTAAAAATAGATTAATTAAATGTAATAAAAATAATGTTACATCTATGATAACTGGTAGTTCTATAAATGGATTGAATAGCTCTGTCAGTGGAACAGAAATAAATTCGTGCACAATGAAATTGCCTAAATTTAATATTCCTAAATTTTCTGGTGATATTGAACAATGGGTAGAATTTTTTAACTGTTTTG